>KB700805.1:0-24876 GCA_000349165.1 Anopheles christyi | reverse complement strand
ACTTTAACACGACTTTTCAGCTAGTGGTGGTGCTAATCTGTGCTGCTATTTGTTCGTGCACCAGCTTAGGTGTGCCATTTGCGCGGTTCTTTCGTCTCATTAATGCATCGATTTTGACGCATGGTGAACGGTGGATCATCGCCTTTTGTGTGGACGAGAGGAGAGACGGACCCTTCTATTGTCACAGCGTCGTTAAAGTGCTTGCTGGATTTGCGGAAGGGAATGAGGGGGAGGGGGGTAAGGAGGGAAATGAAATTAAATCGTTCACCATCACATTTATTCATCTATTCAGTTGAATCGTTGGTGTTGCAATGGCGTACAAATTCATACAGTCAGGCAGACACCATGCTGCACACAAAACACAAGTGCTATCGCAAGTGTTTCCTTATTTTGTTGTTGTTATTGTGCCCGCTTCGTATGCAGTGATCGAACGAGTACGATAATGTCTGTGGTGGGGTTGTGTATTGTGGTGCATTTTTGTCAATCGGTTTGCGCAATATTACCGAACAGCAGCAACAACAACAAACGAGTAGCAGCAGTAGGTCAGGTGAAGCGGTACGGTACTGCTTTGGCGAAAGAGGTGATGCATTTACCGAGGGCGGGGTGTTTGTGGTGGAGGACGAAGCCGGTTGGGAAGTGCATTTCAGAGTTGCATCGTGTGCGCCACCACAGTCATGTGACGAGGAAGACATGACACTTGTTTTATGTGGTCGTTCTTTGTGTGTATGTTTTATTTTTTGTTTTGTTTTTTACACGCTTCGATGCGCATGGTTGATGTTTTCCGATTCAAATAAAATTTTCGTCAATCGATTACACAACTTGCCTCAGTGAGTTGTGCTTCGAATAATGAGTGAAAATGGCACCGGATTTAAATTAAATTGAAACATACGTGGTAAGTGTATAATTGAGCGATCGTATCATGTGTTTATTTTTTGAAATGATAAGTTCCAAAACGATTTTTTTTGCGGTATCTTTATTTCCGTTTGACTAAAACCAACCATCACGATAAATATGGCTAATATCCTGTGATATTCCTTGATAGTAAGCTTGGGCAATTATTTCTATTTCGCACTGTTTAACTTGCCGTGTCGGCTAATTTCACAATCGAAACTGACAGCATCCTGTTTGTCTAAAAAGTGTTTTATGGTTGTTTTAATCACAATTGGGGTAGTAGTAGTGTTTTTTTGCAATTTTTATTTTATGTGTCACGCATTCCGCTATCCTAGGTCAGAGTTCGCTTTCGTAAGTGAATGTTGTACAGAGCTTAACTTAACGCTGTGTGAGGTTGTCGGCCCGAGAATGTTTATGATGTGTGCGAAACTGGTACCATCGTCCTATGAATTTCACAATCGTACTTGGAGAGACGAAGAAACCGTGAGCTACACGTTAGCTTAAGTTTTGGTTGGTAACGGGGGATAACATAAGTCATCTCCGATCTTGAAGATTAAACGCCCTTGACAACAAATCACTCAACCAAACGCAAACAACACTACAGCGCGTGTTTTAGCTGCCCTTGAAAATGTATAAATTCTTATGTCGTTTAACTTCGTTGCTTTTAAAGGAAGTGGTAGAAACAATGAAAAATAATGATATTTTGCATCAAACATTTAAACACTGTGTTCACTAAGCAAAGGGAAACAGTTAATTGTTGTGCTACTAGCAGCGCTTACAGAGAATGGATGTAGATGGAAGGCTTAGAATATCACGGAATCCCGGGGGCTTTCCCCCTCCAAAGGGTAACGATTGGCATATAGTAAGATGAGCTAACAGCAGAAGGTCAAGGGTGAATTTAATTTTGCTCATAAAACGTCTAAGTCATAGTTATTATTTTCTTTTCAAACATGCTACTCGAATTTGCTTGGCCACTGAATAACGCTTGGCTGTTCTTGTTATGACCTGCAAGGAAACATAAAACCTAAACACATACACGTCCTATTGCATAACATTAAAACCACCATTTACCAGATTTCGAGATGCTGCCGGATGCTTCAAGTCTATTTTGTAATCGGACACAAGAACACGTTGCTCTGGAGTGTGGGAGCCGCGATAGAGAGAGATAGAGAGAAAGGGGGAGAAAAAACGGCCATTTGTGTGCACATAATTGTCAGCATAAAATTGGCAATTCAAGGTGCTATTAGACAGAGCGAGAGTGAGCTTCTTAGATAACACCCTTCTGTGTTTTGCCTTCCATCTGAAAACAAAATCCTAAGAAGAAAAAAAAACCCGCTGATGTGGTAGGTACTGCGCCTTGTGGAAGCCTAAAAGTTTACTCTTATGTTGCCGTTTGTTGCTGGTGTGCACTTGATCGTGGCATGGCGAACGTTATTAGCACATCGTCCCCTGTCGTTGGCGTCGTTGGCGCGATCCATCGACGGCGGAGAGCAAATTGTTGAGTATAAATAATTCGTTGCAATTATGAATCCTCTACTGCCTTGGGTTATGAGAGAAACAGAGACGGAGGGTGGGTCTTGAGATTCCTCTGAGGCCTTACTGTACACTCATTGCCATTCTCGGTGTGTACGAGTTTGCAGTGTCGATGTAACGTTTTGTTTTGTCCACGAGAGGGATCGAATTTCTTCACACCGGCCATGACAAGAGGCATGTGGGTTTGGTTCTCTCTGTTCGATCTAATACTGTTGTAGCCATGTGCAAGGAGCAATGCATTCCACCACTGGAAGGATAATGTGTGCACCGTTAGCATAATGATCGCAACATAAAATCACGTTCGCGCGCAGTGTTCGATGTGTGCAGAAGCGTGTTTGCCGTTGCACTACTCCCCTCCCACGGAAGACTTTGTCTAACTGGTTGAGCTTAGGCTGGGCTAATTTGTCATGCTTGTGTCTCTGGACGGCAGCACAAGTACGTGCAGTCCATCAGGGATCCTATCTTGGCGATGACGATGGTGGACATATAGAGTGAGCATAAAATGGTTAAATAAGCTCGATTGAATGAATTACTCAACACAAACGAGAGCACTCGAGTGGCATTTAGTCGTGGGCTTGATTGAGTTTGCTCAATGAGAATGAGATTAATTCAAAAGAAAGATGGTGAAGAAGTTCTTGCGCGATATGTTCTGCGAAAACCGTAGATCCTTTTGTCTGAAGAACATTATGAGGCAAAGCAAAGCAAATTGAACTCTTTTCCTCTGTAAAACAAAAACATACACACATACGTAATTATCTTCATTAGTTTGCTGGAACACACGAGTGAAACTGTTGAAAGGCGTCAACAACTATACTGCACCACCGTTGCATCGCTGCATCGATCGTGTCGAACGATATGACATCACATGGCGTAAAACAATTACTGTTCGCTTCGAAACCATGCACACACACACATACACACATGCTCGCTCTCGACGCCTCATTTACTTGTCTGACGCTGAAGAAGTGAGCTGTCGAGATGTACACGGTTGATGATTGGTTGATGGCTGAAAATGTGCCACTGAAGACGACCACGACCAGCAGGCGATAATCCTTGCGTCTGAAAGCGGCCGGGAAGTTGCACACACAAGGCAATTATTATTATTATCCTCTTTGTTGGCGTTTGTTGGGGCCTGTATATGCTGTCGTCTTTGTGCTCTTGTGATGCATCTGAACATTTTCGTTTTTGCTAGTGTATGTGTATGTGCTTTCGATCATGGAATGATAATAACTTACCCAATAAATAATGTTTCACAATGTAGCACAATTGTGCAGAATGCACACTGCGCGGGTTTTATTATTACAAATTGATATTTTGGGTGTGTCTCATTTGCTATTTTAACTGCTTGTGAGTGAAAAAATGGAATTGTTGGTATTTGTAATGTTCACAGGATATATATTCGTATTTATTATGCAGTTAAATTTACGTTTGTTTTTCCTTGCAGGTGAGGATCGTTCTATAACTGCCAGTCATC
Organism: Anopheles christyi; assembly: GCA_000349165.1. Lineage (NCBI taxonomy): Eukaryota > Metazoa > Arthropoda > Insecta > Diptera > Culicidae > Anopheles > Anopheles christyi. The sequence goes on along the minus strand of KB700805.1, from coordinate 20,978 downwards.
CAGATTTCGATGAAAGTAAGTACAAAAATTACATAAATAGAATAATTTCATGCGGGGAATGTGTGTGTGTTGGTCAACACACAAATCGGGCTGGACAGGGGCGTATTTTAACGGTAATCTCGTATGAAAAAGGAATGTGGAGAAAATGGTGATGTCATGTTCTAGTATGCACCCAATGCATGTGTTGTTTTATTCGACTGCAAATGGTGACATAATGGTGACATATTGGAAAGGATTTTTTTTTAATGTTTGGCATAAACAATGTATAACCCCCGTTCTTAAACGAGCTTTTTAACGCATTCTTTCAAACTCTTCTTGTTGCAATGCTTATGTACAGAAAAGATGAAAGATAAAAGAAATTTTCAACAGCAAAACTGCTCAGCTGGTAGTACCAGCACCACATTACCATCAGATTTTGCTATGGAAGTACACTCACCAACCTCCCTGAATACAGTGTTGTGGCCAGGAACTCTCTAGCGTTGAAGCTTTCGTGAGTGGATGCTTTATCACCGGCATTTAGCTCATTGGATGGAGCTCTTCCTCGAATCGTGAGAGCACAAATGAAACCACGTTTTGAGTATGCGCATCGTGCGTGGCTCTTGATGCTCATTGTTCAAGGCTGTTGCCGGCTGATGGTTTCCCCAAACGCGCCCCATTCCTCGCGCAAGGGTACGCTCTTTTCTCTCTTTCAATCAGTCCCCCCAATTGGGGCTTTCTCAGCTGAGGGAGAAACTTTCTCCTGTTGGAAAACGCTCTCCTTCACTGATACTCTGGTGCAGCTGAGCCCTTTTGTAGTCTCTCGAATGCTATTTGGTATTTGGATGAGCTTTCCAGAGCACTCTGAACAGTGAAAAGCTCTCCAAAGCACTCTCGCACGGCACTCAGCTGGGCCTCTCGATTGGGGGTTGGTTCGTACGTTGAACTGATGCGTCTCCATCATTAGTGTAGCGCAACCAGCAGGCGAAGTCGAATAGCAAGCGCGAGAGAGCTAGTACCAATTGTGTGCGGCCCCGTGTCATCTTCGTCACTCGATCGATCGTGAACGCTCGATCGGCTGTCGATCGATGTGATGCGGCATCTTGTCACGCACTGTCCGTGGGCACTCTCGTGCATTTGTATCCCTTCTCCCATAGTGTGTGGTTCCACCGTCGGTGACGGTGCGGTTCGTTGAAGCTTTCGCGGTTAGTTGTCGCTCAGCAGCAATGATAAGCGTACGTGCGGTTTGGTAGCTCGTGTTGTCATGCTGTAGGTATCGCGGTTCACGTTCCTTCGAATGTGTGTGTATGTGTATGTTTACCTTGGGTTTCTGTTGCGTTGTAGTTTGCACACATTATCAACCTGTTGTCAGTTTTCGCTTCAACTAGACTCATTACCAGTGTACCGAAAGGAAGAGTCTACTGCCGGTTATTGGCACCCGTGCATCGACCTAAGTGCATTGCATTGTTCTTCAGTGCGGTTCAAATAAGGAAAGAAGTTTGTGAGTGAGTGCATATTTGGCTGGGTGGCATGAAATGGTTGTGTGAATTGACATTGATTAATTTTTCGTTCTTCCGTGGATCGCTCGGTGATGCGGCGTAGAATATTAAATAACAGATTCACTTAAAAAGCATCGCAAGTGATCTCATTATATCGGTAAAGTGATTTGTATTTTTCAATCTATCGCGTGGAAACCCGTCCCATATGTGTATTCGTCACCAGCGAGTTAAGGCGTGTGACTCAGTGATTTAAATTATTATTGCATTCCGATGTGTGTATAGCCTTGGGTGTGAAAGCGGTTGAGTTTGATGAAGTAATTTAGCAAGCCGTGTAGTAGTGGGCTTAAACAGCTCCAAGGAGACGCACTGGAATCTTTATTTTGCGAAAAAAAAACTGTGCAAAAGTGCAGGCTCCGAATCAGCATTCGTTGGAAACAACTGTAAATAGTAAGACGCATAAGAGTGATATGGAAACATTGAATTTACATTTTTGGTTATGCCTTCCTGCAGATGCACTTCTCTAGAAGTGTAAAATTGATTCACAGTAATAGATGAAACCGAGCGTCTCGTGTGCGTGCTGCACGTTTACGATTTTGCGTGATAAAATTTGGTCTGCAAACACGAAGCATGCATTTGCACCTCTAGCTAGCAGCCGTTCGCCATTTATTGTTGCACATCGTCGTCTCGTATTTGTTGTTATCATACCTGGGGAGGGTAGTGTGCATAGTAGATTAACCGGATGGCAAAAAAACTAGAGTAAAATATATTGCACCATGCACACAGACACACCACCGGTGCGACGAACGGTAGCAATCGTTCGGAAGTGATGTGCAAACACGTACACTATAACACACACTCACAACTCCTCGCACACACCGTGTTTGTCGAGTGAAAATTGCTGCTGTTTAGAAAATCCGGGCCAGTGGCGTAGGCACAGAAGAAGAAGAGGAGGAGCTTTCACATGGCGAAGAAGCGACAATGAAGCTGCAAATTGTGCAGCAAAGCACTTGCATTGCGCACGCTGAAGCTGCTGCTGCTTGCTCTCTATACGAGCACATTGTTGCTGTCCAAGATGATGGCGTGTGTGTTTGTGTGCTCGGTAAATTGATTTTTTTCGGTTCATCTGTTTGGGGGACGGTGTTGAATTTTCTCTCCACCATTCATAAATATTGGAAGGCATCATTCCAGGATAGTTGAAGCTTTCTGTGACACGATCGGGAGAGGCTTGCTGTTCAACGTGTCTTTACTCAAACAACTAACATACTTATGGTTTACTTCAAAAGTTCTTTAAATAGTCTTGATTATGATGTATTTCGTTTCCCCCCAATCTGTCTCAATCGAGCTAATGTTAATCAATACCATTTGTGCAATGATGATAAGGGTGTAATATTTAAACGTATTTTTTTGGTCTTCAATCCAATATGCTATGATTTTGCAAAGCGCAACAAAATAACTGATGATAAGGAATAACCACCTTTTTTTTGTTCCGTGGGTATATGCTTTGGGAGGGGTGGAATGTTTTTCTGCCTCTTCTTATCGGTCCCAAATTGATAGATTGTTGGTTTTTTGCATGCCAAGCAATACCTCGCCTAGAAAATGATAATAAGAGAGGAATTTGTGTATGTATTTGCAGTCAATGGTGGTAGTTCTTATCGAAGTCTTATTTCGAAGCATTTTAAAGTTATGTTAATCATGGTACATTGTACAGCCAATGAGAAGCTTTATTGCAAACCCTAGGGTTCTCTGTCTGCAAAAATATTACCCCGTTAGCGTCGACTATAAATCAATGAAGGAGCTCTTCCAAATTTCACCAATGGCGTACTGATCTCGTCCATTAATAGCAGCTTGCTTGTAATCATGCTGTCAGCATGGACAAATTCACATCCTACAATGGAGTACTTTCGCGGATTGGATGATTTCATGGAAAGGTTTTTGACAAGCGTTTGTTTGCGTGTGGTGAAAATGTCAAGGTTTGGTTCACTTTCGCGTCAGTCATCGCTTTGACCCAAGTCCCTTCGGGGTAGGGTTACTTCACGCAAAACCAATTTTTTACCCACTGAGCTTTGGGGAAGCCCACAGTGATGATAGGTTTCCGTGTACTTCCACCCGAAATGAAGGGAGAAATGTCCATGAAACGTGTCATTACCCTTTGGTGGTTTATTCGTACTACTAAAAGGATAAAAAGAAGCTGAGAACATCGGAGAGTGTCTATATGCATTTTGAGCGAACGGGAATAAATTTAGAGTGTCGTCTTGTTCCCCAGACGATATCCTGCTGACTTGCTTGCTGTGTTGCTTAATGTTGATTATTGGTTATGAAACTTAGCCCAGTCACATAAAACCAGCGACAGATGTGGGAGGTGATCTTATAAACCAGTAGTGCTGCAGTCTTTCAGGTTAAGCTAATTTACATGAGCTTAAATTAGCACTGAAATGAAAATGTGAAACGGTTTTTAAGACGCGTCACGTTGTGCGCAGCATATGATGTGATTTATTTCCTCACGCGCGTAAGCCGGGACGATAAAAAGAAGAGGGCAACAGTGTTTAAACGTTAAAATGGGTCAACTTTACTATGACGTAAAGCCTTTTTTTCTCTCTCTGCTAGTAATGAGAGCATACGGAGGAGATCCGTTTTGTGAATGTCGAACGCACTGCGCCGGAGGCTGGAAAGGTTGAAAAAAAAAAAAGGCCAAGAGTTTTCTACCGGCGGGTGGTTGTTGCAAATTGAATGACTGGAGAGAAATTATTTCGCCTTCGAGTTAGTCAGTTCACTCCAAATTAAAAAAAAGCGCGTGGGCGCTGGTTCGTCCCGATGTTTAGTAGGGAATGTGTAAATTGGAAACAATTGTCTGCGTGCCGTTGCTGTTGATGTTGAGAGACTGAGTAGTTTGGGTCATGAAATAGTTACATTGTGAAATCGTCGCTTTTTGTTCGTAAAGTTGAGTTGTTTAGACGTTCTCATTGTGAGTCTTTCAATCACCAAATTCTTCTTTTGGCAAAACAGGGTACATCACTTTGCCCTCATCACCTTCACACCTTCCAGCTCAACAACTCAAGTGCGAAATTATTCTGCATTTTTAATATACAGAATGAAAAGTCCAGAAGCAAAACATGGCATAAAGTTGATCGGGCTTAATGGCTCAGCAGCTTGTCATATGAAAAAGCAATTTGTATTCTTTTTAGTGTAAAAAATGAAGATATTCAAAGAACGTTTGAGGAATGCTAGAAGTAAGCTAAATGCATAAAAGCGCCAGCGCCATCTGACGGATTGAAATTTTAGTTCGCAAGCGACCTGCAATGAAAGTGATCCTTCCTTTGATGATCCGAGTAGTGAATTTTTAATTTAAATTTATTCAGAAGCAGTCAGCACTCAAACCGGAGGTCCAATGCGCAAAGGGGAGTAGCAAACACTCGCATAAGTTAATTACAATCACCAACCCGGAAGAAAAGTCAAAAAAGGCATGGCTGTTCGAGGCCACCACCAGGCGGAAAACAACCGGGTGGAAACTACGAACTATCTTTTCAGTGATGATTTTAGAGAATGGAACAAGGAAGACGCGCCTTGTTGTTTTTTCCCTGCTTGAGTAGTTCTAGCTCGGTAAGCGCGGGCTAAAACACCACCACGATGCTCGCGTTTTCGGTTGGATGCTCGTTGGATTACAGAATCACTTTATTAGTCGGTTCGTTTTGTACAATGTATTGCGGGGCGTGTGAAGTAGTTGTCGCAGTGTAATTCCTTGTGCATGTCAGTGAATGGTGTTTTTTCGTGAAGTAACAACAAGTGTGAGTAGACGTCTACTGTGTCTCTTTGTGTCTTTGGAAAAATAATAATTCGTGCAGTGTCAATTAAATTTACCAACTTCTGCTCGCTCGCTCGTGATGATGACAGTGGTTTATTGTTCTTTTGCAATCGTTTGTCCGAAACGCACGTTACCACCACTTGAAACGGTGGTCACACTATAGTGAGTTGGTGTAGGCATGTTTGTAAGTCAAAACCGACGACGGACGTACGTGAAGGTGGTAGCTGAAAAGTACCAAATACGTCGCAGAAACTATAAACCCTTCCCCTGGCACACGCTTGTTGCCAAAGCAAAACAATGCGCGGATGATGGGTTTGTCCCGCCTTTAATCTAGTAAAGTTAAACTCACTGAATAGACTTCGTCTAGAAACAACAAGAGAAGGGATTTATTGAAAACAGTAGAAAAAAGAAGCTAAGATTGTTTTTTCATAATGCTTGCGTGGGTCGATGGTGAGATGTGTAGTTGAATTAACACCTGTTTTTGGCACTTTTTACACAAATATTGAGACTTCTGCTAGCAGAGGATCATTGGGTCCTCTAGGGAGCAGATTTGGACCTGACGAATAAAACATCAGCTTGGTGGCACAGTTTTGAGCCTTGACGCTTCACTACACCTGCGCTTCTGCTCAATAAATATGAGCCAATTTTTGGACGATTGCATTTATTGTCCAATGGTCATTCATCGGATCATTGAGGTCAATGTTTTTTTTTCTTCTCTATCTTCAGCTGCTCGATAGCTCATAAAGCTATGCTTAACTGTTTTTGATGGTGCGGTGCTGCCGATTGTTGATCCGTACGTTCCTAAAGATCCGCAACGAAAACGCGACGAAGATGTTCCCAAGGTGTGACTGAATTGTGTGTTGTATGGGTGCTTTTAATTGAATTTTTTACAAGCTCAACACTTTCGAAAAAAGGCTTCGAAACACGACCTTCTTTGAGGGGGTGGCCATATGGGCGAGAAAGAGAGACACAGAGAGACAACAAAAGAACAATTCAATTGGGCTCAGGCTGGATCCAATGCTTTTTTCAGTTAGTCAACGACGCGAAAACGATGTTTAGCGATTCTGTCTTGCATGGCATTTAGTTTTCTCATCAGCAAAGCTGCTTTAGCTCATTGTAGTAGAGCTGCTGCATAGCGCATACCTCACGAATTGAACTCTTGATCCAATGTCAAGGTCAGATAGGGCGGCAGGAGTCTGGAATCGTTCCTGCGAAATCATTACGCTGGATTTGGTTTGGGACACGATCATTTGTTGCTGATTGCAGAGAATTAATTATCGTTCTTGAGCGCTTAATACACACGAATAGGTAGGTCGGTCGTAAAGGTCTAGAACTTTTGGGCCATTACCTTTGATTGCTGCATGTGATAAAACCATCGTCCTATTGTTGACATTGAGTCTTACTTTGAGAGATGATGGGTGAAAACAGGCCTAGGAGTTGGGTTTGCTTTTATTTGTCCTGGAATTTGTTGGTGAAGCTTTCGGCACTGAAGCCACTTAATGGTAGGCCTCGGTAATGGCTCAAGTTAGCCGTAGTAACGCTTAGAGACACTGTGAAACTAATCCGCTAGCTTCATTTGGGCAGTTCGCATCGTTTTTAACCACGGGGCGTTTATTATTAGTTGCTCAATCATGAAAGGCAGTAGTTATTATATTTATTTTTCGCCGTGCTAACTTTAACAGGCTTAATCCAATAAAAGTTCCACCGTGTTTCGTTTTCGGGTGGGCTAGGAGAGCAAAAAAAAAATAAAAAAATGCGCCAAATTGGACGATAAACGTTTGAGGATAGAAAGTTGTGGAAAGTTAGCAAACACGCGCTGTGGCAACGTCTGCCAGAAGAGGATGGTTCAAGGCAAACTGGTTTTAATGGTGAGATAAATTTGGGCTGGGTGACTATTTTCGTGAATTGGCTGATTTCAACCAACATAAAAAAAGTGTTGTTGCTGCTGCTCGTCGGTCCTGCCCAAGAGAAAGGTGTAATGGCCGTTCTAAGTCATTGCAAATATTTGTGCCCTCTTAGTGAGTCTCTCTCTCGGCTGTTTGCGATCTAATAAAAACCAAATTCTTTTAGCGGGTTTTAAACCGCACGGCAAATAGACCAATGCTTTAATTTAGATTTTTGGAAATCCCCTCCAATTAAGAGCAACGAAAAGCAGGGTTTCTACTTTCAAATATCTGTCCAAACTATCCTTTCACGCCAACCAGCACTAGTGCGGATAGTGGCAGCTAATTGCAGGAAGGAAGAGTCAGCTGTTACCACGTGGCACACGCGTGCATCTAATGACCAAGAAATAATTAGCGTGATTGCGTGTGCAATGATGCCTGAAGGAGGCCACACTGTTCGCCTGAAGGGTTTTGTACTTCCAAAAACCACTACTTCTTCGTGTTTACTTTTTTTTATCGTGTGTCCAAAGGTGTTGCAAAGTAAAGTAGTTCAGCAGCAGGCTAACGTGTGTCATAGGGTGCCAGAAAACGTCGAACGATGTCTGAAGATTGAAGTTTTATTCGTGCTGTAAACAATTGAGGCTAATCACGTTCCGATTTATCGCGGTCTAGCATATATACACAGTCTATAGCAGTGTGTTCCAGAACCTTCAGTAATGTCGCCCAGTGAACGACAACAGGTCGTCCGGTTCTGTTGCTACGCAAAGCAGCTGTAACTGAAAGTAGAATTTAGCCCAAGGCTCTTTCTGTATAATGTCGATAGAGTCGTGAAAGTATCACGCGGATATTATCATTGGAATGGGGAGCAAAATGGGGAGCAAAATGGGGAGTATCGTTTTTGTGGGTGACAGTTTTTCCCTGTTTCGTGCACGATGTGATCAGTAGAATAAAAGTAAGAACGAGGTTCGTTGGTGTTCTAGATAGTTTTTGTGCTCTAGACATCGCATCATTATTCTGAGAGTGCACTAGAAAAGGGTAATTTTTTGTACCTATTTTTCGATTGATGTTTTCCATTTTTCTAGTCGAAATGACCACCTACTTGGCACGTTGTCTTCCGTCTTAATCCGGTGTAACGCCTTTAGACCTCTTTCCATACATAAAACCAAAGATGGGAGACTTGAACAGCGCGTGATAATCGCTCGGAAACAAGCTTTCTTTGGTGGACCGCATTGAATTGATTATGTGTGTACAACGGTGTCCCGCTTGGTTTCGTGTTGATAGGAAAGAGGAGGTTCGGTAGTTTTCTCCATGTCGTTTAATGTAAGCTGCAATCGATTACTCACAATGGGATTTTTTCCTCTCGTCATCGGGGTGGAGATTGTGTGAACATACTGGCAGAGTTCGCTTGCTCAACCAGAGAAAGAAATGGAAGTTTGTGATGGGACACACGGCCACATCACACAATTGAAGAAATTAAGCCGAATAATCATATCGGTTACGATCGATTCTTAGTCGCTCGGGGCATGCAGGCATCTACTCACAAACAAACACACACGCACGTCGGACGGTAGAGACCATTAAAAGGTAATGGCTGTCTTCGCGTCGCGCCCTGTTGGAATTCGGTTGTTTTTTTGGGCCCTAAAGTGGTCAACCAACACCCCCTCATGCAGTAAAACGCCAAGTTCTGTTGGGCTACACTAGCGGTGAGTCGGCGGTCGATAGTTCGTGTACCGTTCAGAGCCCCGCGAACGTCGTGTGCGTGTCGCCAGAGCAGACGGTTGCTTTCTTTCGGATAAGCGCATGATTTCGAGGAAGAAGGTAAAAAACAACACCCCGTCCGTCTCGTGAAGGGGTTGGAAGCTCGACTAGTTGTAGCTGTAGTAGGTCATTCGCATACCGACCTCGGTGTGGTTTGGGTGGACGGTGCGACCTCCTATACACGTTACAGGGCGTATGCAAATGATTGACCGATAGCTTCTTGCGTGGCGTCGCCTGTCGACGACAGGTTGCTGCTGTACTGGGCGGGGTAATGAAACACACTGCTGACATTGCCAGCTTTTCTACGCCCTTAGGAAGAGCGCAAGGCAGGCAGAAAGAGAGCCAAGTTAGAGTATTTCGATCGAGATGATCCCAAATTTCGGCCGATTTTTTTTTGGTTAGTTTTTTCAGCCAAAAGTCGGTTAATATGGTGCGTCTCGACTTTGGTGGAGTTTGAGATTGAGATTTGAGCTTCATCGACACGCGAGCTTTTTACATTGTTCTTATGAGGTGCAGAGATAAACAAGTAGCTAATATAGATAAAATAGTTTAATTATTTATGTACTGAAATGTGTCGTATGATATTTGTATTTAAAGTAGATTGGTTGTACCTTCACATTTAGAATCGTAAAAGCCTATCAATCATATCTGGAAAAGGCTTTTAGCTCACTCCATTAAGATTCCGCCTCATTTTATTTGTTCTAGAGCGCAACGACCTTTGCTATTGTTAACATAGATCAATAAAATGGGAAAGAGGTAATGGCACACACCATTTGCTGGTCACGCTAGTGGAGTTTTTTTTTGTGTGTGGATGATATTAATATAATTTGAATCACTTACCAAGAATTAATAACAATGTATTTGTGGCTTTCGTAGTTGCTATGCCACGTGAAATATATAGATTTGTCTGAGACCCTTTATTTATATTCAATTCCAAAAGGGAACTTAGTCTGCGTTTCGGGAAACGTATTCCCGTGTTTTACATAATGGAAACAATTGGACAGCTAAAACAAACATCCCTTAAGAGCACTGTTCGGAGGGTGAAATTTGAAATGTAGCTCCTCTTCCTCGCAACTATTATGACAGTTCGGATTTGGAGTAGGTTTTCTTTGCCGGTGAGAGCGTGGACGAAGGGGAAATAGACTTCCAAACATACGCAGTTTCGTACATCAGCAGCGCTTCATCGTTGGATGGAAGATATCTGTTTTTTTTTGTCATTGTTGACCAGATAGCAAATGATATGTGTAATTATCCATAATTATCCTTTTCCGGACTGATTCTCTACTGAAGGGGTGGTACAAATTGGAGAAACGGGGACACATTTGTCAGCTACGGTTGCGTTGGTTTTTGGTTGGTCTTTGCAGCCGACACAAGCGCTAATGTCGTTTTTTTCTATTGCCGGCAATTTGTTAGCTCGGAATGTTTCGTTTTGGTAAGGTAAGGTGAAGAACGAACGAATAGATAGTGTGTCATTAGGCCGCGGAAGTTTTGGTTGATAATTGAAAATTAGTTTTTTTTCCACATTCGTACATTGGGTGCATGCAAACGAGGGAGACATGGTTAGAGTATTTTTTTTTGTTCTACCTGGACACTGTAGATTGTTTTATGAGTGAGCCTTCCGAAACCAAGATAATATGAGCCAACAATATCTTCAAGTTTTCCCTTTGGTTGTTGTTGTTGTTGTCTGAAATAAGCTTTAAAGGGCACGTAAGAAAGAATTTTTTGTTTGCTGATAACTGGTAAAGAAAGCCTCAACGAGCAACGTTGTGGCGTGTCTGAAAGGTGATTTTGTGGAGCTTCACTGGCCGAAAGGCACGGTTTGTTAAACTGTCCATGCCGTATCGGTTCCACACGAACTCAAGGTTATGCGGTTAGTTGGGGATAGTGTTTCGCTCAAGGAAGGGGCAAGCTTTAGGGAAGGATTAAATTAAACAGGGCACCATTGAGAGAAACGGATCAATGACCACATTGTAAAGCCAATCGGAGAACCTTTTACGAGCTGTGTGAGCTCAATAGTGAAGAAGTAATGGTGTATTCAAGCATTCCAGAACTGCCCTCGGGAAGTGCAAAACTGCATAGTAGAAACTATGTTGGCAAACTGCCAAAGGGTATAACCATTTTGTGGTGGCAAAGATTTATTGCGGTCTTTGTTGCTTTTCTCTCAATATGTTGTTATAAGGCAGTAAATATTGTTTATTATGGTAGTCGATGCCAATGGTATTGCAATAAAGCTTTACAAATGATTGCACTATTTTCAAATCTAACCCTTGATCTGTATGAGTTTATCCGCTTTAGAGAGTTACATTTTAATAAATCTTAATGTTCAAATTGTCTCAACAACATTCTCAAAGATCACTGTTTCTGCGCTTATGCAACACGAGCAAACAGTAGTACCCGTTCAATTACGCTCAGCTTCGTGATGAATGCTTATTGTAATCGAAATTGATCAACGAACCGAATGCAGCAGAAAATTGGATTCATTGATTAGATTCTGATTGGTTTAGCCCTGTGGTGACCACCGTTTTGACGATCGAGTACTGCAGGCGAAAGGGGCTTTGGTTACTGCTCGCACGAAAAGCTTGCCATTTGCTTGATCGATCTATTCTAGCACAAACGATAATTGGCAAACGACGGTAAGCTAAAAAAAAGGCGTGAGTGGCAAAATGAATATTAGGTAACTATCAAGATACCTGCAGTCACACGTCGCTAGTGTTACCCAGTTGTGACGAATGACCTAGCGTCTAAGCTTCGACACCTAAAGGTCGGATAAATACAACATACCTCTCCTTCCGTGTCTTACGCTAGAAGAAGACTCGGTCCTCAGAAAGGTTGTCAGAATGGCCACGGAGTTTCAGTGTAAACATTTTGTTTTATTCGTTCCATGTTGTTTCTCGGACGGTTTAGGGATGGTAGGAGAGGGCTTTAGTGGGGTCAGCGAGGCACAAAAATGATCCACTCGGATTATGTAAGGATTATCAGCTTTAGGTTGGGACACACGACGGCAGAACGCGTCGATCCATAGCTTACGGGTTGGCCTGGGCCAACGTCTCTGGAGGATTTGCCAATTCTCGTGGACAATGAATATGGTGGACAGTTTCGGTTTGCGACTCGCTTTACCTTGAAGCTACAAGAGAGTACATTACAGAAAATGCCACCGGTATGGTTATTTTCGGGAACCTAATTGGATAACGCTATTGACAGCAGTTGTCCAGCGTGTAGTATGTATGTATAGCTCGCAGTTTTAGAGCAGCTATAGAGCACTAACCTTCTCGAAGCTATCAATTGACAATTAACCGTATGCACTATTCCCCAGCACTAGGGCCGATACCAGGAGTCCCGGGATTGGAATCGGGTCGTTGCACTAATTGACAAATCGAAAATCGATCCACGGGTCGCCTGCCATAGATTGAGCTAAATGATTTGAGCTGTCACGTGTGCTGTCACGGCACCAAACCCTTGGGGGTTTTGATTTATTTTGATTGTTTCGAAGCGAATTGCCATCGTTTCTAGTTATCTTTTTACAAAACTGGCCGATGGAGTAGCAATATATTGTGGTGTAGTTTATCTCGTTCGTAAGAGAAATTTTCCTCGCTTACAGGTCAACTGGGTGACGATAGATTTTCCTCAGCTTTGCTTTTAAACGGCACGTTTGATCGCTTGACTCGTGCGTTTCCCTCATCTGGAGCGTGGATGCGGGCGTCGGCTGTGATCTTTGATTTTTGTTTTAGTGATCTCGTGATATTCGAGTGCATCTCACACGCCTGAGGAAGGGAAGATACAAAAAATCACCCGACTTTATTCCCATTTCAAACGGATCATTAATGAAATGAACAGTTTGACGCGCTTCGTCCGTGTACAGAGAAACTTCCCTTTGGTGGGTGCAACTGCTTCACACGCACTCCAGAGTTATCGAACCGGCAAAATCCACCAGACACCAAGATTCGATCGACATTGCTGTTGCTGACGGCAGTCGGTTGTGTGGGTCTTATGGTTTACTTTCTTGCGGTCGCAAGACAACCAAAGACATATCGTTGAGGGAAAGACTCTTGCTCTTGCCCGGCCGGCGGTGATGAAGATGATGATGACCACATCTAATTGTGACTGACTTGCTCTAGTTAAACCGTTTTACATTATCGCAACGTCGTATCGCGCTTCCCACCCAGAGACGCGCACCGACTGTGGGTGTGTTTGGTTGTTTGTTTATACGAGCACACGCGAGAAGCTGTCGGACGGAACAAACGTGAGTGTGAGTAGGGGAAAGATCTTCCTCCTCTGACTGTGTGTTGTGTGATGGAAATAAAAGCATTGCATTTATTGCGTTTCGGATCGCTGCCCGGAGCACGGTGTTCGCGGTCGGTTCGGGGTCGGTTTGTGTTTTTGGAAACTTGGTAGAAAAATATTTCCCAATAATCGAATGCGTCTGTTTTCTCGAGAGGATAGTGCGCATATCGGTACATTTCTTGCTTTGCTCAATTGGTTGTGCATCATCATCACCAGCGAGCAATGGAAGACGTTAGTGTCGTAGTGGCTGAGAAAACGTTGAGCGCACAGTGTAAAAGAAGTATTCACAGTTGGAAAGCAAAGTGAGAAATGTCTGGAATGAAATTGGAACAGAAAGAATTTGTTTAGATAAGTTTTCGTTCCAGTATGCCCCCAGTGGGTACATGTTCGTTTAAGCAGAAAGGAGATAAGAAAATTACGTGAGTGATAAACCCGCACCAGGCTGGAAGTAATCGAAAGTTCTTGATTAGTTGAAAGTATTTTCGATTGCAACAATGTCGATGAATCGGATATAGTCAATTGATAGGAGCGAATGAAAAGTGTGCAACCGTCCCCTGCCTACACACAGAAAAAAGAAAATATCCACTGCTTTCCGATCCGAAAATTGGTTCGGAAAAAACCAATAAATTACCAAATCGTGAGAAAAGTATTACCACCATACCCTTTCTACTGCTCGCAAACCAAACGTGATTGAGCCCGAATCGAGAGTGTAAATTGACGTTGGTTTGTAAGCGTTTATCATGTTGGCACACACACACATACACACTGATACACATAGACGAAAAGCAGGGCTTCCGAAAAGGCTGCACTTCCTATTGTTGTTATCACTCTTGGCACGACTGCCACGAAATTGCCTCGCGTCCTCCTCAGCATTTCCTCTTGCTGCTTAGCTTTTGGAGGGTAAATTGTAGGTGGCAAAGCCTAAAAACTAATCCAGCGAGTGCTAAGGAGTGTAAATAAAGTGTAGTTTGAGCTGGGTGGTGGTGAGGGTAAGTTGCAAACAAGAAACATAATTGTATCACTAGTGTGAGGTGATAGTATGCAGAAGACAACAATTGCGCTTAGTTGTTTGTTGCGCGCAGTGATTGGATTAGACTGTGCTAGCTTGTGGAATATGGAATAGAAAACTAATCCGAGGACGCATTGCGAAGCAGGGAAGCAATTGCAATGGGGTCGGCTGGGGTTTTTAGATTTATGGCGGGCAACCTTTCGTGCCCTGGGTTCCTATTTGTGGCCGGAGATGGATGGATGGAATCCAGAAGGCATGAGGTAGCTGCACTTGGACTGTGAGAGCGATGTCGAATCGACGGAAGAAGGTGCGCAAGCCTTTGGTACTTTGGTAGCAAAAAGTGAAAGTGCATCTCAGATCCCTCTCCATATGCATATCGATACATATCAATCAAAAGTGAAACACAAATGATACGCAAACCACACTGCGCGCACTGGTGTAACAGCAGGTATCGGCCCCGGTCCGCCACCCACTTGCCCACCAGATGAGGGCAATCCATTTTGTGGTTTTGTGCGAAGGCACGTGATGGAAATGCGCTCATGAGGGAACTTGCGTTCTCTTTGCTGACTGATTGAGGAGGCTGCGAGCTGGAAACGGTATCGAACAACGTTCACTTGACCGAAATCATGGAATCTTGCGGAACTATGTATGTGCAAGGGTGAGTTCTGTGAGGTCTCGCCACGGGAATTCATCCTGCTCCCTAGTTCAACTTTGCCTAGTAGCTGCTCTGTTTCGACAGGTGGCATCTAAAAAAAAGGAATCTCTCGCTAGCGCGCTCTGCAAGATGTAAATACTTATTAAACAATTTTCCATCAGACAATTGAGCTGTAATCGGTCGGTAATGACTGGCTTTTAGGATTGCTCGGGTGCAAACACAAGATCCGCTATCTGCAATTGGTAGGAATGGTGCTGCCGTTTATCTGGATTGTGTGCACTCGGAGAGTTTCGACGCTGCATTAGTTTCCTCACCTGCCTGGCCAACCGGACGGGATGACCATTAGTCGCTGGTTGTAGTAGTAGCTCACGTTGTGCCTCCAGGTACACTCACACTCCATTCACTTAATATTTATTATGAGCTTAAATCACTTTCAACGTCTCTATCTCGTGTTTCTGCCGCAGTAGCCATGTTCGGTTAGCCCCAAGCTTTGCGAACGTTTCTAAGCTGCCACACATTGCTGCCTAGGTTTTGTGAGTCAGCCATGGTCTTGGTTTGTCAATAAACGATGGTTTTTTGTCCCTTCTATTGCGGCGCTTCGTGTGACGATGGCGGTCACAGTAATGCGCAACAACACCCCATTGAAGTCGAGGACAACAATTGACAATCGGGCGAAGGAGAATTTCATCGGAACGAATCGATCTCCTTCATTCCCCAGCACTAGTAGAGAGTTGGCACAGTGGATGGAGAAATTCCCTGTACACGGAAAACGGCTGCAAGAAATGCTCTATTCTTTTTCCTCTGCACAGTTCACTGCAACTGCACAATTTCGCCCTGGAAAAGGGGCCTCTTTTGTGTCCAATTGATCGCGGATCACCATTAAAAAAAAAAGGAAACAGGCAGCGGGAGTAGATTAACACCAAAGAAAGAAGGGGGCTACTGTTCTGCTATTCGTTGGGGTACGCCTTTTAAAAGTGCAATCGTGCGCAAACACGGTCGTGTCGGGGCGAAAGCAACAACAAAAACCCTCCTTGTCATGTAAGAATAAATGGGAAACGCGATAGTGACGCTCTAGTGTCGTCCAAGTGCAAAAGGCACAAGTGCACGATTGAGCGCAAGTTGTGGAATGGGCTTGCTCTTGTGAGAGTATTGTGAGGTAATAAACATACCGAAACTGAAGTAAAACTTATTCCACCGCAATGGTCACTGGTTCCTGTTTTTTTTCGCAATCGGAAAGGAAAACTAATTTTCTACAGTTGTTCCATGGGTGACCTACGTAGCAGCAAGAGGTGTGTAGTGGTTAATGCCTTGTGACGTGATCAGTTGAGTTCAGTGCGGATTTGCCACCGTAAAATAGTGCACCAAAGCAAGCAAAAACCTCTTTGTGACCTGTGAAAATGATCGACAACCTTTCTCGGGGTGTGTGCGCACGCGGGCTCGGGTGTGGTCTAGTCTAGATGTACGCTTTCGCTTGACTCCATCCCCATAGAAAGTGGTAATGTTTCGCGATGTTTTTTTTTTACCCTATTGCACTTGGGGTGTCCGCATAGCTCAAGTGTCGGGGTCGGGAAATTGATTACCTTTTTGTTGCTGATTGTTTATTCCCTGTTTTTTTTTTGTTCCTGGTGAACGAAAGTGAAAGCACAACGAATGATGATGTGGCAGAGCGAGCTTGTTCTGAGTGCAGATAAATTGCGCACAAAACGGACCGTAATCGGAAATGGAAAATTGGGAATGAGAATCAAAACGGGCTCGATTGAATGTTGCTGTTCGAGTGTGGTAAAAAGTAACTGTACATGGAGAAGCTGATCTTTGCGTTTGTAGAAGCACCCAAAGATGAAACTAGAGCAATTGGAAACGCATTGTGCTTTGCCGATCTCAATTTTGCGCTTTTGATGGTGGATTGGCTCAACAGGTGGCGTCTTTGAGAATATTAAACGCAAGCCGCACGATTCAATTATGAAATCGTGTGCTAGATATCGATACCGTTTAGCTTTACGTACGTCAGAGAAACTGTGTGGTGGGATGTGATGGGGAGTCTTAAGTTTACGGAAATCGGTTTGGACCGTTCTGGAACGCTCCGTTTCTAAACGGTACCAGGAGAGCGATATCATCACCCTCAATTTTTTGAAAGGGTTTTTGTTACAGATGTTACTGGCAGTGCATAGGCATTTTTTGCCTATCGGTTAGAGATGAATTTTGGGTTTCTTTTTTACCCAAATTTTCCATTCGGAAGTGCGAAGAGATGAAGATTTTCATGCTCGTGTTTTTGCTCTCTCTCCCATATGATTGGACAATTATATTTTCCTTGTCGTTGATACATCATTGATCTGCTTTCTTAATGATTTTGATTGAGCCACTCTCACTCTCCGAGATGATGAGATTTTCATCCGTGTACTGTGTATGTTTTTGTGTTTGCAATCATTGTTTGCCAATAGATTGATCGCCCCGAAAAAAGAATGACCATCGTCCCGTAGAGCATCATCGCCATTGCGCTGATCGGTCATCGCTCCCGTGGCGATGAAGACGATATGATTTTTGACGTCAAGCGAAATGTTTGGATGTTGTGAAATCATGCGCCACGTGCCCCTGTTGTATTCTTCTTTGTGCTCTCGTTTGTCGAAGAGTAAACACAGGAAAGCAGAAATTGGCAAAAAAAAACAGTGTACACAAGGTACACATGTTGTCGTTGTGGTCATCTTCTGTTTGGAGTTGCGAAAAACGGAGACTGTGGTAACAATGTTTGGCCTTTGATGTAGTGCACCTAGACTGACATCTAGAGGGAGAGATTCCACGGTTCAAAGATAATACTTGAGATAAAAATGTACAAAACTACAACAACTCGAAATTGGATACATCACTTCGAACAATTATCTATACTGTGACATCTTGAGTGGTATCACTTCCGTGTATTGATATCTTTCTTCTCGATTCGTGCCTCTCCCCAGCATCGAGCCGATGATTATATGCTCGAGAAAAAGAAATTCCATAACGGACAAAACAAAAAAGTTAAATGATATGATACATGGTGCAGGTATTTTTCTTCTCGCACCTGTGTCTGTCCGCACCCTGCGATGATGGCATTGAAAAAGAAAGTGAAAATTCAATTGATATTAAGAGGCAGAAAAACAACATCGTTAAAAAATGCCGGGAAAAGTAGAGCACGCAGAGAGGAGAAGCCGACAAGGCAGACAACACCACCATCTCGGTTGCTAAATTATGACTTGAAACCGAAACTCTGGCACCAATATGGTTAACAAGCCATCGGAGTAGTGTAAACCTTTTTGGGGAGCATTTGGATAGGGGTCGGCTTTTTTCGGTTTTAATGTTATTACAATTCCACGGTGGTTCATCTGACACCGACTAGGGTCGCGTGTTTTTTTGTTTCTTTGGATCATGGTGATCCGGCATAGTCAGGGTGTTCATTAGCCATAAATTATATCGAGGTTGTTTGCGTCCCATTTGAGGTTTTGTTCGGTTGGTGTGGTGCTTTGACCACCCAGGTAAGGTGGCACGCAACGTGTGAGAATGATTATGTTGGAGTTTATGGTTAGAAGCTGTTAGTTTTGTTTGCGTGCGTGCTGCTTTGTGTTGGACCTGTAATTAAAACTGTCAAATAAAATTAGGAGTGAGTGTCGGATATGTCCAAAAGTTTTCTTTAGTTATTCTCTGGCCTTTGTTGATTCAAACTTTTGATGTAAAAACGTTGAGACAATATTGCAATAATAGAATGTTTGTGTCATAACGTTACATGCCGTAACATCTCTTAATACTTAATCTATTCTTCATCCCGCGTGGTGCAACAGAAGAAAATGATCGATAGTTGAAGAAAAGCAGCACAAAGTGATCCGGAAACTACTGCCTACCTAGCGATGAATCGTAGCCGATAGTTGAATGTCTGTGATAAGAAGAACGTTTGAGATTTCAGCTGTGTAAACAGACCCTCCTTCTTCATGTACGGTGTTTGTTCTGTGATGGTGTGAGTGTAATATAGAGGCGTTCTCGTGGAGTGATAGCAGCGAAGAGTATCCTCACACGTCCTGTTTGTGAGCAGCCGTGTGCCTTTAGTGTGCCGTGGTTGGATTGGTCATCGATAAAATAAAAATCGAACGTGGCGCCGCCCCCTGGACTGCCAGAGCTATGATATCAGTGAAACGTCCAAGTGTTTCAGGCCACCCCAGTGCTCATCATCATCACCATCATCACCACCACCACCACCATCATCATCAGCAGCAGCATCAACACCTTAAGCAACATCATCAGTTGCACAGTCTCCAGAACGGAGCATCCAGTGCCAGCTCGGTTACCTCGGCTCCGTTGGTGACTACGGTGACATCAGCGAACAATAATCGTCTGATTCGCAGTCGAAATCAATTATCCTCCATAGGAAGTAACGAGCTGCAGCAAGAGAGCAAGACCCAGAATCATTGGAATAGTGGTGGCTTTGTGTCCAATGGTGGACCAGCGGTAGGCGCATTCGGTGGTGGCGGCGGCGGTGGTGGAGGTGTACAGGTGAATCGATCGACGGGTGCAGCATCGTGGACCGGAACGGGAAGTGGCTGTTCGATCATAACGAACGGTGGCAGTCTGTACTACAGCAGCACTGCCAGCGTTAATCCAAAGATACGTGACATCTACGAGTTTGACAGCCTGTTCCTACTGCCATCGTGTGCTTTAACATCGGACAAGGCACTAAATCTTCGCAAGGATCTTGCCGCGTACGACTTTGACATCAAAATCCTGGAGGACAGTCCACGGGGATCTCATAACGTTTGGCAATGTAAGTGAGCGTTGGTTGTCTGAAGAATATGTTATTCTTTCACATCTCATCTTGTGTGGAAAGTGAAAGAGAATGTGATTTTTATGACCTTACTTTTACTCCCCGAACATTACGAAACAGCGGTTTGATTAGCCTGCATCTTGTGCATATTGTTTAGAAGAGGATATAGGAAGAGGGAAGAGAGAGTAACCTGATGCTGGGTCATAAAACTGGGTCATAACCATCATATTAACATTTCCCATCATTTGACTTGCACGAAGAGATTGTTCTTTTGTCTTATAAAACTCTTAACTGCTCATCTGGTAGCTACAACCGTTAAGCCAGATCGTTTTTTCGATTGATATCGTTTGCTTTTGCCGGCTGGATGAAAGGTAAAGTGGGTTTATGCTAGGCTATTGAAATCATATCAATTGCGGTCATCGATTATGATCGCATCAAGTCGTTGTTTGTCTGAGCCCAGACCTGGCTCGAAGGCAGATTTAAGATTTCGTTCAGTTTACGAATGTTTATTATAGCGCCATGCATTACAAAAAAATGGTGAAAAACGTTCCCCGCATTTACAAGATATCGCAAACATGCGAAGAGAAAAGCAAACAAGTGTTTGGGTTCGCTACACGCAGCAGATATAATAGAAATGGAATGTAAATCAGCTGTTTACTTAGGTTTGATTGT
Organism: Anopheles christyi; assembly: GCA_000349165.1. Lineage (NCBI taxonomy): Eukaryota > Metazoa > Arthropoda > Insecta > Diptera > Culicidae > Anopheles > Anopheles christyi. Next base: position 666 of record KB700805.1, on the reverse strand, counting down.
GTTGTTCAATTACATTTTTCATGCTATCAGTGCATTTTCTCGCTCCAAGGGAGAAACCTGTGCTTCGCTTTCGCACGTCCAATTTACAACCTTTATTTTATGGCTCCATTTCTATGCCGCCCGTGTCTGGGGCGGATGATGTTGCAGCGTTAGTTGCAGCGTAGAGGAACGTGCTCCCCATACGGTATTGGATACAGGATCGGGGAGAGGTCTTCTTCTATCAGCTTCCGGATGTTTACGTTCGTTCGTGTGTTTACTGTTTTGCTCAAAACGAAAGGGAAGTGGCACACGATGATCAGCTCACATTACAGCAAGAAAACATATGCTCTCTATCCCCATCGATTGCAGGTTGCCCATCACATCTGATCCATTTCTTGATTTTTTGTTGGAACCAACCCATAGCTCTGACGGTGCAATTGATTTTCAACCTCGATAGAAATGTGTATCAGAATGAAAAGTAAATTATTCCCGGGAAATGTGTGCGAGTTTTCACGCAAGGGCGAGGTTACTGCGCCGTACATCATTGGGTGCAAAAGCGCGCCCATGCACGCCTGTGTCTCCAGATGTGTCTCTCCGCTTTCGGTTAAACGGTTGTTTCCGGTTTCTTTTTCTCTGGCCGCGGTCTAAGGAGGACATCTGTGCAGGAAAGGAACATTCGAGTCATGG
>KB700794.1:0-24919 GCA_000349165.1 Anopheles christyi | reverse complement strand
TAAGTGACATACATGTGTGCGACCGTGAACAAGCGTGAAAGTGGCAAGTTAACATCCTCTAACCCCAAGATTCGGAAACGGTGTTCTAACTCAGAGCCGTAGCTATATTGCCTAGTGGCCTACAAGGGTTTGATCAAGCAAGGAGAAAAGAAAACACGTGCCGGTCTTAGGTGAGTTCCAGCTTCTTTTGACCCTTTTTTTTTTTTTTTTGCTTCAACCGTTAGATGCTGAACAGGTGATAAGAGCAAGTGGTTGATTGTGCCGCTGGCAAAAGGTGAAGGAAGTGTTTGAATTGTGCATAGAGGAAAATACATTCCAGTGTAGTGTAGTGAAGGAAACGATTGCGAACGAATCCAATTATGTTTCCTTTTTGCTTTGTACATGGTCGTTCGTGACTTTGAACAGTTGCGCCGAGACGGGAGCGTTTGGCTATTTCTGTTCCGAGATTTGACTTTTTCTAATGTTGTTTAGCTGCTTCTTGTGGAAAGATTATTATAAATTCCAAAAGTAATAGATTATTACAGCTTCCTAAAAGAGCTACTTGAAATAAGCGGAAGGAAGTGGTTTGTAGCCTATCTTTAGTGTTGTATCTTATCTTTGTTTAAATCTCGCGCCGATATCTCGTTTCTGTTCATTTCACTAACCGATGTCTATATATGCTTTCTTTTCCTCTGCTTGCAGATCTTCAAATCCAAGCCGCCCAGTACATCCGTTGGTAAAATGCTTCAAAGCACCATTGGACAGGCGCAGCGCTTCAAGAAGCGCGAACGCACTCAAAACTGGGCGTACGAGGAGAAACATTTTCTGCTCGAGCTATGCCGCAAGGATATGCACATCATCGAGAATAAACGGTTGGACAGTGCGTTGACCACGCTGAAAAATCGGGCCTGGAAGATCATCCACCAGCAGTTTGCGATCGCCTTCGGTACCGATCGGAACTGCAACCGGCTGAAGGAACAGTGGCGCCGGATGAAGGCCTGCACTCGAGCGGAAATGCTCGACTACCAGCAGCGGATACAGCGCTTCGGGCAGGAGGTGGCCGATCGCAAGAAGCCGAGCCAGTTTACGTTTGAGATCTGGGATTTTATGCAGGAAGCGAAAAAGGTCTGCAAGAACGAGCTGATGGACGACGTTGACTATTCGAAGATGAAGCTCTCGCTCGAAGAGAACCTGCCGCAGGGTGTATCGATAAAGGATTGCAGCGACGAGAACGATGACGAGAGCTCGTCGATGTGGTAAGTGTCCCGTTTGTCGGAAAAGCGAGGAAGTAACCTCTTGTAGAAGTAACATTAATTTCTTGTATTTGTATGTATTGTATGTTTTTTCTCGCTCTTCTATTCTGCAGGGACAAAACTTCTCAAAACCTTTGTGAGGTTCAGATCAAAGAAGACTCCCAGGACGAGCTGGACGATTACGATAAGGGACCGTCTGCAAAGTACTCCCGTCTAAGAGGGTTGTCGAGCACTTCGTCACCATTCGGAACACCGTCGTCCGCTGCCGATACGATGCACAGTCGCTTCAACGAGCTGATAGCGTCGAGCTTTGCCAGTCGTCTCGCCAACAGCGACCATCATCATCTCAACAATACCGGTGGATCCGGAAGCAATCACAACAACAACAATAACAACAACAATACGGCTAGCGGGAACAAGCTGCTCGAAAGTCTCGACGCGTACCATCGGACAGCGTTCGGCAACGAAGCCAGCCTAGCCGATCTGACCGCCCATAGCGGTAATGCCAGCGCTAATCTATCCCAGATGGATCTAAACAATACGCTCGAGGCACTGAATCTGCTGAAGACACGTTTCAACCGCATCATGGAACCAGGATACTGGAAGAATGCTATGCAAGAGGCACATCATCTCAGCACGGCCAACCACCAGCAGGCACCGGACTCACCGACAGGCATGAGTGGGCACAGTGCGGCGCAGACGGTGGCAGCGACCAATCACATCCTGCAGAGTCTCGCGAACGGAGGAAATAGTACACTTTTAAACGATGACGATCACGACACGTCGATTGCACAACAGAGGGCAGATTCGTCGCCGCCACCGGCCAGTCGAAGTGCGAGCACAGGAACCAAGAGGCTGCTCGAGACACACCACCAGAGTGAGCACGATTTGCGGATGCAGATACTGAAAACGGAACTAGAAACAGCTAAAATAAACAAAGAGACGGCCGAGCTAAACCGACAACTAGCGCTACAGAAGCTCGGACGTAGCGACAGTACGACCAGTACCAGCGGTGGCGGTGATGTTGCCAATCATTCCGACCGAAGAGATGAAGACGATCTGGAAGGGATCGACGATAATACCTCGAGCTCGATCGTTCCCGAGGGCCGACTGGTTGTGCGGTCACTATCATCGTTGGAGGCAGCACCGGCGGCTCCACCACTACCACCGTCCATTCCGTCCTCACCATCGTTGTCCTTAATAGTGCCCAACATAGTGTAGAGCTATTTGGTAGGGATTATTAGCAATGACACCAATTCCAGAGCCACCAAAGGCAAATCAGCGTCGGGTAGAATTTATTTATCATTCCGAAAACGATGCACACAAAATGCTCATCATTGTCCGATAGTAGTGGATGGGCGTCGTCGTATGTAGTATAAAATAATCGTTGCTCACATTAAGCCACCTCCCATAGTTGTATAGGTTGCGGCAGGCTTTCCCTTCAGGTTGGTGGTGGTGCCAACTTCCAGCAAAATAGTGTCTAAGACGTGGGGGGAATACAGAAAGAGGAAAGTCAAGAAAGCTATTAAATGAGCCGCAGTAGGGGGTTTTAAAGACTGCAGTGGCTGAATCGACGCATCAAAGAGCATCACACTTAATGATAGCAGCCAGTTTTATAAAAATAAAAGGATAGTGAAATCAATAAGTAGCATTTTTGTTTTCTACATAGTTCGATGGTAATAGCAGTAGCTAGAGTTATAGTAGTACAGTATACGTGCGGCACTTTAGGATGAACAGCTGGTCGGGAGAGGCCAAATGTGAGATATTGGAGAAATTGGTTCAAACCAATTTACCATTGAGCATCACACAAAAAAACACACACACATACACGGTGACTGCTAAATAAGTGCAGATGAAGCGGAAGATAAAACAAACGAAGGAGCATCCCGCCAAGCCATGTTCTATGACGACTTAAGGCACTGTATGCAAATGTTCGCTTGCGATGATGGATGGAGAAAGGGAGCGTGGATTTTATCACGTTATCTAGGAGGAGTAGGTTTTTCTCCTACGTTGTGGCGGTTGTTTCGCGGCTGTCCAAAATTGCAACCCAGATTTAGTGTGTAATTATCCGTGTACCTCGCCCCGAACTGCGTGTGCAAGTGTGGCTGGAATTTAATTGCGGGGAAAGCGGCACCCACCGGGGCAGCAGTTTAATGGTGGTGCGGTGTAATTTTGAGGCATTTTGCACAAATAGCTGGTACACTTACGGGGTCAGATTTGAATAGCTGAATCGGCACGCTGTAATGCAAAGCTGGACGGAGGGGAACGATGGGTCATTGGTTCGATCAAATGTTTTTGGGTTTTTAGGTACTGATGCAGAGTGCTCGGCATACCACGACCATGAGCTTGCAGAAGACACCGTGATAACATGTAGTACTTGGGAAGGATAAAGCAAAGGTAGAGCAGTATCCAACTTAATGATAATATTTATACATTAAATTTTGATAAATTCACATCAGGTTCATGAATTATGATTCTTAATGAATCTTTTTTTATATATCGATGAATCTTGAAAGTTTAAAAGCATGATAGTATATGAAATAGTTTACAAAGCTTTATAAAACATTAAAGAATCAATTGACACAATATTTATGAATCTCGAAAAATCCACACTCGGTATCCAGAATCTTGAATGTTCTAGGTTCTGCATCCTTCCGTAGACAGTGAGTAACCCTTTCCCTCAAGGTGCCTTAGATCTATGCAGCCTTTCGTGAAGCTCAACTAAGAATTACATTATTGTTTATAAAATATTCAAATTCTTAACTGAATCTAGTACGATACTGTTTAAACTAGAATTTTTTTCGGTTTTTATACGTTACAAGAATTGAAACAATAATTTTGGGACACGTTAGAAATGCATCGTTCGAAAACTTTATCGAGCGACGCGGAATAAACCAAAGCGAAATATGTTAATGCTAAGGAAGAGGTAAGTCCATGAATGAATCAAGGATCGATTTAAAAAAATATAATTAATAAGTGGTAAGTGTACTGATAATGTTAACAAGTTCAGAATAACAGAAAACATCGCCGCTGATGTAGGTTATTTCCTGACCAAACCCCCATCGTACACGCAACCGAACCGGTTGACAGCTGTCAAAGTTACGTTGCAAAACGACGCGATGGACGTACCCGTTTTCTAGCGTTTTCGTAAAATAGATGGATGGCATCTCATCAACAAAACAGACGAAGGCCAGAAAGTGTAAAAATGTTGTAGTTTTAGCTAAATCTTCGTGTGGTACAATGTAGAACGACTCTACGTGTGGTACTAGATTTAAATTCTACGCCGTTGAAAAGAAGAAAAGGGTAAAAACGGTTCGAACAGTGATAAACCAGTGTACATATTCGGAAAAGCGCACACCGTGTGGCATCATGTCTTAAGCAGACGCGCTGAGATTGTTTTCAGAGCATTCGGGAACGAAAAGATATTGTTTTATTCCGTAATAAAGCAACGCATTCTCTGCTGTGCCTACAGTATTGCCCTGGTCCCGGTGTGCGTGCTCGAGAATTAGTGTGCTTGCTTTGAAAGCTGGCACATTCATCAGAAGCGCTCACCCCCACCCACGATAAAATCTGCACACGTCGTTCCCGGGGACGGAAAAGGAAACCGTGACCTACAGGACAGGAAGTCACATCGAGCCAACGGAAAGTGGAGCCGGAATCGCGAAAAGTGAAGGACGATGACGACACGCGCTCGAAATGATGATTTGCAGCAATAATTGTTGCTCGCTTGTGGATTCAGCGGATACGCGAGATATCGCGCATACGACACCGTGTTTAAATTAACATGTTGATGCAGACATTTCGTGTCGAGAGGGAAGTTCCATCTCCGCCCCGTGTAAAACAGTCCCAGCGCTTTGCAATTGTTGTGCGAAGTGGTAAAGCATAGCAGGCGTAAAGTTTTGGCGTGAAATCTCGTGCGTGTGCGCGGGTGTATACGTGCACGAGAGTGTGTATGTGCGTGTGTGGTGTGTTGGAGAGTGGAATTTAATAAGCCACTTGAGTCACTTTCCTCCTCCCCCCCACCCCTCGGTATTTTGGCTTTCGCGCGTGTAGTTTCTTCGTGTGAGTGTTTTTTTCTGTTTCCCCCTCTATCTGTCTATCGCATTTGCTGCTCTCTCTCCTGTACGGTTGATTTGCAACTCCCGTGGTCAACAACTGTGCGGTGATGGTGTGACCCGCCAGAACACTGCGAATAAATGTTTGATATTTCACGTAACACAACTGGTGACGACGGGCTATGCGAGGTCATGGTGTCGCCAATCGCACAGTTCTAAACGTGACTGCTGTTGGGTGTGTGAGTTGTTGTTTTTCAACTGTGTACTATCTACCGCCAAAAGAAGGGCTGACCGGAAGGCCAAGACAGATACCGTGTGTACCTTCGATAATAACATTTCCATAAGGGGTGGTGTAGCGTAAGGCAGAAAACCGTACGTGCGGCTGTGTGTTTGTGTAGTGCAGTGTGTTGGTGAGGGGGTGTTCCAGCAAAAAGTGAAAAGAAATGGAGAAACATAATACGTTGGATGATGTCGCGACGTCGGCCCGGGTCACCACGGGTGGTGCAGCGAGCAGCAAGTTGAAGCGAGCATTTTCAATGCCGCGCAATCCATTTCAAGGTTCGCGAGGAAGTAACCAGCCTGCCAAAGCGGTTGGCAATGGCAACGGTACTGCCGCTACTACTGCTGCAGGCGCGAAAGATGACGAATCGCGCTGCGATTCGAGGTTAACCAACAGCAATCAGAAGAAATCGACCACAACGACGGTATCCAATGGCGTTGGTGCGGACGGTGCAGGTGGTAATGGGAATGGCAGTGAGAAGAAGATCTTCCGCCGATTATCAGTGAAAAAGTTTATCAACCGCATTGCACAACAGATGACTTATGTCAACCGTACAGTGGTAAGTGGCTAAACACGCACTCAACTTTTTTTTTTTTTTTTGGGAAGATCGGGTGTGTGTCGAAGCGGAGCAGCGTTTCATCTCCTACTAACCCCTGCAAGAATGTCTCCACGATACATCATACCGGACGTGTGGGACAACAACATGTATGAGGGTGCCGAACTCTAAATCGTTCGTTTGTGCACTCGCTCGCTGAAAAAATAATTGACCTTCTTCTCCACTGATTGCTCTCAATCATTCAATCAGGCGCGAGGGAGGTTGTAGATGGTTCGCGTGCACCGTTACACTTGCCCCACCGATCGCAGAGCAGCGTTGATGAAACAGCTCTTTCGCCTCCATGTTCTCACATGTTTTACTTTACTCACATTACCACCTAACTGACGCGCGTACAAGCACAATACGATTCATAAATGTTTCTATTTTTCTAGGGCAATCATAAATTCGACAAGGTACAATCGTCACAACCATCCTCCCTCAATGGAACGGCACGATCAGGTGTGGCCGGAGGAGGAGGTGCCAGTGGGAACTTTGTGTGGCCGCCGGACACCGTGCCTGGTGTGATAGGGTTACGGAACCACGGCAACACTTGCTTCATGAACGCCGTCTTGCAGTGTCTCAGCCATACGGACATTCTGGCTCAGTATTTCGTTTTGGATCTTTACAAGGTACGCTGACGGGCAATGGAAGCGTGTAGAAAACTTGAAGGGTCCTCAATTAATTATTGCTTCTTGTTCATTCATCCATAGGCCGATTTAAAACGACGCAACAAAATTAATGCCAAAAAGTTCGGTACTAAGGGTGAACTGACGGAACAGCTTGCCCTGGTGCTTAAGTCATTGTGGACGTGTAAAGACGCTCCGGACTATAGTTCAAATTTTAAGGTACGAAAAAGCTCTAGAGCTAGAGATGAGTAGTGAATACGAAAAGAAAATTAAATATAATGAAAACCGTTCGAACTTCCGTCGAAAGTTGTTCAAATGTAACGGTTGGTTGATTTGTGTTTTATCCCTTGTTGATCACCTTTTCACCTTAACCCATTTACCACCAGGCTGTAGTCGATCGATATGGCAGTCAATTTCGTAGCTCTACGCAGCACGACGCACAGGAGTTTCTTTTCTGGCTGCTGGACAAGGTGCACGAAGATTTGAACACGGCAACGAAGCGAAAGTACAAAGCGATCAAGGTAATCCATTGCTGCTCCTCTCACATTTGTTTGGAATGCGAGCTTACATCCTTTTTCCCGTTGCAGAACAATGGCCGTTCTGATGAGGTGATCGCGGCCGAAACACTGGCAAACTATGTGCGCTGTAACAACTCGTTCGTACAGGCCGTTTTTCAAGCCCAGTTCCGTTCCTCGCTCTCATGCCCGACCTGCGGCAAACAGAGCAATACGTTCGACCCGTTCTACTGTCTGTCGGTGCCACTGCCCCAGCTATCACAACAGCCCGTGCTGGTGAAGGTGATCTACTCCTCGCAGCAACCGAAGCAGGTTAAACTGGGATTGGGCATCCCACACGGCTCACCTGTACTGGCGTTGCGCGAACAGCTACACGCAGACACAGGCATTGCACTCGATCGGATGATACTGACCGAAATTTGCGAGTCGGGTTTCAGTCGCGTGTTCTGCGATTCGCATCTGATGTCGTCGGTGCGCGAAAATGATCCACTGTACTGTATCGAATGTCCACCAGCTGGCAGTGGTCAGGAAGCGGCCAGCGGGACAAAGATTGTACTCTGTCTATGCAACGGAAAGCGAGACTTTGCTGGACACGTAAAGCGCTTCGGTACACCGTTCTGTTTGGTGGTTAACCGGGACGTGTCATACAGTGAGCTGCAGAAGCTGCTGCTAAAGGAGATGTCAAACATTTTGCGGTCGGAGGTATTTACGTTTGCAACACCAGCTCAAAATCTGTTCCGCATGCGCCTGCAGGACCCATCCTGCGATGCGGACACGTACCTGGAGACAACGGTTGAGCATCCACTGTTTACGGAGATGATCGATCTAGCACTCTCGGTGCTGCCAACGGATGCGGGACCGGCCCACGTCAAGCTGCTGCTCGAGTGGACGGAACCAGAACGATTCTTCAACGATATGGGCGATCCATTCGTGGAGCACGAAAGTGTCAGCCAAATGAGGGAAAAAATTCCTGCCAGTTCGGCATTAACGCTCGAACAGTGCTTCGAACATTACACCAAGGCGGAAACGCTCGGTCAGGATAATGCCTGGAAGTGTCCACACTGTCAGGAATATCTGCCGGTGGTGAAAACGCTCGGGCTGTGGTCTTTGCCGGACATAATGGTGATACATCTTAAGCGCTTCCGGCAACAGCAGCTTCGCGCCAGCACGCAAGCAGCTAAGCTGACGAATTTGGTCAAGTTTCCGCTGCACAGTTTCGATATGACCCCGCATTTAGCGCGAGATCCCTCTGCTCACCAGCAGCCGTCGCAGCCGTCCCAGATATTGAACAACAACTCCTCCGCGCAAAGTCAGCAACATCATACACTGGATCGGTCGCACGGTACAGGATATACCGATACGGACAACTGGAGTCCGTGGCGCAAAATAATGCGAAGTGCTCATTCCACTCAAACACATTCCATGCTAGCGGGAGTTGGTGGCGGAGGAGGAACCGGCCGTCGTCAGCTTGCGATGGATAACCGGTACGACCTGTACGCTGTGTGCTACCATCAAGGGGACACGTTAGAAACGGGTCACTACACGGCGGCCTGCAAGAACCCGTACGATGGCCAATGGTACCGTTTCGATGACCAGCGTGTCTCACACGTGCCGAACGATCGCATCGACGAGGAAATTATCAACAACGAGGCTTACCTACTGTTCTACCAAAGACGAAAGCTTCCGACGGACGGATCAGGCGACTGTTCCGGTAGCTCTAGCTCCAGCTCGGGGGATCATTGGGTGTCGAAAATCATTGTCCCACCAGCACCTACCAGTGCCGCATCATCTTCAACTTTGGAACGGAACAAGGTGCAACCAGTGACGACGGCAACCAAGTCACTGACCGCGACAGTTCCCACTACAGAGACTGCTACTACAACTCCGACCACGTCTTCTGCAGCTTCCGAAATTGCCACAGAAACAATGGCCAGTAATTCCCTGGATTCTGCAACCGCAAAATCTTCCGATACATTGATAAAGGCAAACAATAAGGTCGAGGTAATGTCGGTATCTTCGACGAATGAGAAATGTGGCGTGGAAAAGGTTGGAACTGAAGAAGAGCATGTTTGTGTGAGCGAAGTAACGGATGTTGCAGAAATCCCCAAAGGAGATGCAGTTGGCGATGTTACTGCGATAAAAAGTGATCAGCAATCCTCATTACCTTCATTATCATCGTCAGCTGTTGTGCCAACGGAAAAGCAAGAAATCATCATCGCAACCCCCGATGCCAAAGAATCAAAGAACGGTATTGATGAAGCGACCAATCAATCTTCGGAAACGCCAAACGTTAACAAATCCGAATGTAGCCAAGCCGCGAGTACCGTTAGCAAGGTAGCGACCGATCAGACTCCGCCAAAGGAGACTTTGAATCGTCGTTTCAACCAAACGTCCAAATCAGTAGAGAACGGCACGCAGGAGTCAACGAAACAACAACCTCCGCTTCGCACAAACAAACACGACCGATTGGAACAGAAGCTTGGTTTGGCAACAGCGTCGTCAGCGACCAACGGAGGCGGCCGATTTTCGCTCCCTTCCTCGCAACAATTTCAAGACATTCTGTGGCGCGAGAACATGTCCGAGCTGATGCACCATCGACCATCGTCCTTTACCACGTACAAGAGCGTGATGGATGCGGGAGATGCAGTTTCACTGATTCGTGGTGCAAATACGTGCAGCAAGGACACGCTGCTGTTTATCGATCAACAGAATCACGGGCTTGTCGATCGTGTGGTGCTGGACGATGATGATGATCCGGACGACTTGCTTCCTCCTGGCAGTGGAAGTCGTGCATTGTGGGTATGTATACGCCCTAAGATTGGCACTCGATTTCGGATGAACCCAATACAGAAACGTTCCTAATCGATTACCGCTTCCTATATTTCTGTTGCAGATTTCCCCGGTTACGCCACATAAACTGATAACTGTGTCACCGAAGAATTAATCCTATTCCTTTTTGCAAAAGACCCAAAACCCTTCGGGGTTTGAAAGCAAAAGTATTCCCTATTAAAATGGGCACGACGGTGTGTTTATGAGTGTGTTTGTGTTTTGTTGAACTATTATTATCTTTTATTATTATTTTTATTACTGCTAGCGTGTTTTGTATGTTTTATTATGCACCATTTTATTTCGTTGTATTTTTTAATGTCATGTTATGTTAGTGTGTACACCGATAGTGCGATAGTATTTTAGCCCACTTTTCTTGTAAAATTTGTCGTGCCCAAAACGTACGGTTTGATGTGAAGTGAGCGCGCAATATAATTGCCGCAATTCCACATTCCTTAAATTTTTCTACTATTATTATTATTATTATTAATATTATTATTGCTATTGGTCTGTTTGTGTGTGTATTAGCATCAAGAAGCAGCAAGCGGTGGTGAAGATCCTATACGATTTTAGTGATCGAATCACACGCGCTCACTCGCGACATTCGCGTTCGGAGTGAAAGAGGGTCAATTAAAGGCATTGTAGTTTGATTTGATTTGATTATTGCGTTTGCATATGGGTTGTGTTTGTGTAGCTTGGTCGGATATATTGAACAGACGTCTCTGCACACTCATCGAGTGTAGGATGGGAAGAAAGTGATATTTATTCAAAAGAAGAAAAAACAAGTAGGAACCGAAGAAACCGGGCCTAAGATAAGATTGATGCGATCGTAGGTTAGATTCTTACTCATTTTCTGAAACAAAAAAAAAAACAAAAATTCATACATGAGAAAGTTTGTATTTCTTCGTAGGAAAAAAATAGGAAACATCACCAAACCACACGCTTCGAAAGCGTGAGTGTCTGTGTGAAATAATAGATGATAGAAATGACGGCAAAAAACAATACAACATATATATGAAAAAAGGATCCATATTTCTGAGGACAACAACGACCATCCTTTCCTTCTCCCTTTCTCCTTTGCTACATTTTCCCATACTTCCTTGCTCCCCGATCCGAACGCGCGTGCATTTCGTGTGTTGTTGCTCATGATAATACCCTCCAACATATATTTCGATTATAGTAACGTTAGTGTGCTCCTGGCCACAGAGTCGGTTTTCTCATCACTTAGGAAATCGCAAATAGGAAGCAAGAAGCAAAGCTAATTACTATTACTACACTACTACTACTATCACTACCACTATTCAACTGTTGAGCTCGAAACAATTGAACGAAGATCACCAACCAACCAGAAGTAGCATCTATTAGTGAAAGTGACGCAAGTACAATTTAATGTTAGTTATATATTATATGAGAAATTCCTCTCCCCCGTGCAAGATTTAGAGGGTGCAATTTGCAAATCCATTGGAACTAAGAAGGTCACAAAAGTGTGCATGGAAAAACATGAAGAAAGTAAGTGTTGCGAGAGCCCGGGGGAAGGTTCCTCACAATCCTTTTAAATTATTGATGATTGATGATAACAGAGAAACGATCGAACGAATATGAAAAAAAGAACTAAACCGAGTACACATTTTATTTATCTTGAAAGAAAGTTTCAAAGTGTTTTGTAATGATTTGCATCGTATTGATCCATGCCTTATTCTGTTAAAACTATGTGACCTTTAGTATTATTTGAGAGCTTCACTTAAGTAATGGATATGCTTAAAATAACCTTTTTTATTCGCCTTAGGCCACCATCATTATATTCTTGTAACAAATAGTTTTGTTTAAAAAAACCCATTTAAATGATTATAACTTTGGCCTACATTAATTGAAAATCTTAGTATCTCATATCATCAGTAAAATAATCTTTTTCTCAAATTTTCTGACAAATCATTGTACGAACTGTCACTTTTTAATAACCGCAATAGCAGCCCACAGTGGACATAGAAATGGAATGAAACGTAAACAAGCATATGTGTATGTGTGTAGTGTTGTGCGTACCCTGCGTATGCATGTGTACTGCAGCAAAACAGCTGAAGCGCTGGAAGATCGTCTCGTCTCCCTACCACTGGAAGGAAACGAACAGTACTGCAACTTCCCTTCAAGATCACGTCTGCAGCAAACAGCAGAGTGCTGTTATTTGCTAGAAGGGTGCATAAGCGAATTGTGCGTAAAGGGCAGAGTGAAGTGACGACGACGGCACGGGCTGGCAGCTGTTCTATCCAGTCATACTCACTCGCCTTACCCAATACGTCACATGGGTCCGCGTGCTGAGATTGATTAAGCGCAAGGGCAGGAAGCGTGTTGTGATACTGTGTTGTGAAAAAAATAGTAAACATCAGCGTACAACTGCTCGCGTTTTCGCGCGATTTGTAGGTGCAACGTAAGAGGCAGAAAAGTCCCGTTTCGTTGTTGAACCCGCCGCGATAGTATTGCTGTGAGTGGTTGGCATCGTCGTTTGTTGTGTAAAAGGTGCTCCCGTGCGGGTACAGCCGATCTTCCCCCGAGGAATAGAAATAGCTGGCTGGCGGAAAAGGACGGGGACAGTTCATTTAATTAAATTAGCATCGGTAGAGGCAATCGCGCCACCCCGCTCACAAGCACACACATCCTTTGCAAGGCATCATCCTCTAAGCGACATCATGAACTCGAAGGTAACACAATGAACCAAAGAGTGTAGGTTAGTCGTAGCCCTGTCGGATGATACGGCAGGCGGACCGATCTCAGTCTGCAGTCGCGGATCGTTCGATCCGGTTGAAGCCTTCCCGATCGGCGAAATTAAATAACGGCGTGCTGCGAGTGTCACTAACATGAGTTCGTTTCTGTTCAATTTGCTCCTAAAGCCTGCAGCTCCACCACCAAACGGGGCCGCAGTTCAGCAGCCACACATCCCGTACAACATCGACTGGATATTTCCGAGGTTGCGGCGCCCGAATCGTCTATGGCACATTGCCAGTACGGGTGTTATTGGTTTGGTTGGGTTTTTCTCCAAAATCATTATCGGTATGTATTTGGGGGAAAGTGAGCTGATAGTTCCCAAACCACAACTGCAGTTCCCTTTTCGTTTACTACTGCAAAAGTGATAGAATATGCGCGCGCACTACACGCACTGTAATGTGTAATATTTTGTGCGTTTGTGTGTGTGTGTGTGTGAGTGGTCACAAATGATGTAATGACCGTTGGAAAAAGGTTTCGAATGTCAAGCGCGTCATCGTGGTCGTTCGAAATCGCCCAATATGTGTAACCAAGACGAATGGACACGGCAACATATAGCGCCATGCTAAGCGCGTGACCCACTTAAATGTGTGTTTAGAGCAACGCACGAGATTCAATCGTCAGTAAAAAAAATCACGGGTGCCCGCCTCTTGGGGTATGTTGCACAACGGCATCACCGGTTGCCGAAATCGCCGAAAACCGAAACTGCCGAAGATGACGAAGTCGCGAACCACCTTTCGCTTTTAAAAGAAAAACCCGACGATGAGAGCTAGTTTTTTTTTTTCGGCGCTCGGCCACAACCTAACAACCGCCAGTGTTTATGCACAATGGCCCTCCTATGTTCAGACAGGCATTTCTTCCTTATGCGACCCTATGACTAGGCGCACAAAGACCGATAGTGTGTATGCACATACGCACAAAAGAAATGCATTTGCAAAGGCCACACGATGCGTAGTAGTTAGCGAAACAAAGCGAACAAACGGTGCGAAAATAGTAAAGCAGAATAGCGAGGCGCGGCGGCAACGCATCGAGACGCGTTCAAGGTCGACCGCGTTGTGCTGGCTGCACTTGCTTAATTTCCTTTTTCATTACCACGCGGTCGTAGTCGTTGCTGTTGCGCTCGACTGCTGTGTGGAATTTTCGCTGTTGCCTCATGCTGCTGCTCTACGATCAAGCAATGCACTCGGGGAGGTTCTGCGGGGATAGAAAGATTGATTTCTAGTTATGTGAAACCGATTTTCTTTGCCGCCCTGTGGTTTGGGAACTACATACATGCCACTTGTTTGCACGCACACGCGGAAACATTCACCGATGCGCGAATCGAACCGAACGTCTTATCCATCGAAACATGGCATGCAATTAATTGTACCATTGGTAAATGTTTCTTTCTTCTGCGGACGCTTAGTCTGGTTGAACAAAGCACGCGTCCACAATATCGATGTCCTGGAGAATGCGCTCGAGCACCGGCCGAAAGGAAAGTCACTGCTGACCGTCTCCAATCATCATTCGTGCTTCGATGATCCAGGCATATGGGGTAAGTTGAAGACCTCCAAGTCCATCTGTACATACCACCCACCCTCTTCATAGGTAGTTGTAGCATTATTCCTTGCATGCGTTTATTATCGCCTTTTTGGAGATCCGGTGGCAGTCCGAGTAACATAGGCCCTTCTTTGTTGTACGCACGGTGGTGATCGGGACGGAATTCTTCCCCTCTCTGCATCGTATGATTCGTTTTGACCCATGAATGTTTGTTACCTTCTTTTCGGACCAACCAACTCAACCCTTCCACACATACGCGCGCTGGGACACACGCGCACAGGACTACTTGACAGGCGTAATTACCGAAACCATCGCAGGCAGACACATCCGTTCATTCAATTCGCCGGCCGCATCGTTTCGTTCAATGAGTAATTCTCTTTTTTTTCGTTTCCTTCTGTTTTGCACACTGATTGATAGGGTTGCTTAAGCTGCGCAATGTTTGCAACAAAAATGTCATCCGATGGTCAATGGCAGCGCACGACATTTGCTTCACCTGTAAGGCGCACTCGCTGTTCTTCATGTACGGGAAGTGCATCCCGGTGGTGCGCGGTGGGGGTGTGTATCAGCCGGCCGTCGATCTGTGCATCGAGAAGCTGAAACTTGGCGACTGGGTGCATGTGTTCCCCGAAGGAAAAGTCAACATGACTAAAGAGGATCTCAGGTGAGAGGCGGAGAAAGACACACTGGCGTATTACGCAAAAAGGAGAAGAAACCTTAGAAAGGTGTCAGTTCTATACAGCACCAAAACTGGATTTAACGAATATTGATTGATTCCATTCCACTGCACCGTATGTGTGTGCGTACCGCAAGCTAATGGTTCCTCAAACCCTGCAAATTGTCCTTCGCCCAATGCATTCATTTCAGGTTCAAGTGGGGTGTTGGACGAATAATTTACGAAACACCCGACCCGCCCATCATCATCCCGATCTGGCACATCGGTATGGACGATGTGCTACCGAACGAACCACCTTACTACATCCGGATGGGCAAGAAGCTAACGTACAACTTCGGCAATCCGATCGACCTAAGCGCTCTTATGGAACGGTTACGCTCGTCGCCGGTGAGCGAAGAGGAAGCGCGAAAGCAAATTACTGACCGTATCCAGGAGGAGATGATGGTACGGTGAAAATGTACCTAACCTAATGTACCTTAAGGCTCGTTTTTTAATATATTTCCCTTTTGTTTTCAGTTACTTAAGCAACAAACAGAACGACTGCACTCGGACTACGTAAAAAGCTGAGCCCGGATTGGAAGCCCGGCTAGCGGATGGTCACCAAAATAAGCCTCACTGTACGGGAACGATCGGCAAGCGTCTTCCAGAAGACTCATGACCAAGACCTTAACTCCCCATCCCCACACACCATGCGTCAGTTGCACGAGTGTGTTGCTTTACCTTCATCAAACCTCTAGAATAATTATTAGTAGACTAGGCGTTACAATTCAGATTCAGAGTTAAAGTGCATTTTAGCGTTATGATGAGCCAGAGCGAGCAGACAGACAGACAGACAGGCAGGAAGGAAGGATGTGAAGAACGTGGAATTGTTGCGTGTAGAATTCGTGCTGAAATCTAGTCAAATAGAAACCAGAAGATGCTATACTACCACCCATCGCACGCCACACGAGGTTGCAACGTGAGGAAAAGAAATTAAGTGAAAGGGTGGAGACGGTAGAGAGTGGGGGGGGGTTCGGGTTTGCCGTACCGCGATAAGAAAAGATCTCGCTAGCAGATTGGCCACAGACAGAGGACGCGACCCCTGATATGATGATGACGGTGTTGCTACTTGCACGCGTGCTTCGGATCGAGCGAGGCACGGGAGTGTAAACTAACACTCGTCCTCGTCCATATTGAGTATTTTCCATTCTTAGTTTTTAACACACTAGCTTTCGATTAACGCGATGAGAGGTTGCAAACAACACGACGGCGTAAAAGTACACGCAGCCGCTCGGTAGTGGGCACACTTGCTTTAACGTTTGGCGCGAAACGATAGGCCCCGAGTTTTTACACGCTCATTAAGGAATAAATACGGAAACGGATTCAAATGAAAAATACAACACTACGGTGAAGCGGTTGGTTTTTTGCCTTAACGTCTTATGCTAGAATCACACTGATTTATTCTTAAAAGAAAACTGTTCCCTTTTATAAGATATGTTTGCTTATAAAACAATAACTGCTTGCTGCCAGGCTTACAGAACTAGAATATTTTAATAATTTACCTAAATTATTAAATTAACTGCACGCACGCACAAACCGCTATTCTCGGTTTCTCAAACAAAACGGACAAAACGAAACGACACACAACAAGAAAAACACAGTTTAAAATCAAACGATCGATCGAGCGATCTTATTTCGATGGACGCTTGCTTCTGAGCGCTATCTTCTCGATCGCCTGATGAATCGTGGCACGAACCGTAGTCGCATCGGGACGACAGGCCGGATCATTAGCCCAGCACTTGCCGTACAGTGTGCGCATCGTCTGTCGCAGCTGAATGCGTTCATTGTTTGCAATGCTCAAATTATCACCAAACATAGCATTGATTTGCGCCACGTTAAGCTCCTGATCATTGGACGGATCGTGCTCGGTTGGGCAGAATCCTGTGACACCTAGCGGACTCTTTTTTCTCCCGCCGCACTTTGACCGATACTCCACAGCAATGCCCTGGCGCTTGAGTACATCGTCAACGGCGTCGGATTCGAAGCGACCCGTAAAGGCTGACCCTCCGCCTGTGAGCGAGATCGGAGCACGAAGGCTTCCATGCAGACAGCCAAACGCGCGTATAAAACCGTTCGGCAGATTGGTCGCCCGCCGACCGAACGCCACTGTTGTAATGCTATCCGGGCGCAGCCCTTTCTTGACGACATTGTACGCAATCACCTCGTTGCAGGTTATTTCCTCGTACGGAAAGCGTCCCTCGTCTAGCTGCCACATGGTAACACCGAACGAGTAGATATCGGCCCGCTCGGTAAAGCCACCGGCCGTACGGTTCTGACCGCGCAGCAACTCCGGTGCCATATACCGAATCGTGCCACGGTTGACTAGGGTTTCATTATGCTGCCACGGGTGTAGCATCATCGACGAGCCGAAATCGCACAGCTTGCAGAGATACTGTCGCAACTGCAGCCCGGATGCGTCCGGGACAGGTGCCGCCCCATTGACCGTTACGATCACGTTCTGTGGCTTCACGTCGAGATGCACGATGTTATGTCGGTGGCAGAAACACAATCCACTTATAATATCGCACAATATCCTAAGGACATGGGGGGAGGAGGAGGAAACATCAATCATCAAACACATCTCGGCCCACTCGGCGGTTAGAACTGATCGGAAAACTTACAACAGTTTGTGTTGAACCGCGATCGGATTGTTACGCTGGTGTCCAATAATACGCTGCAGACAGTAGCCATCGAAACGCTCCATCAGCACCAAACCGTACTGTGCACTGGCAACGATCTTCAGCACAGTGACAATGTTGTCGTGGCGCAGGTTCAGTGCGTTCGCTTCGTTCAGCAGCGAATCGTAGCGACACCGGTGACGGTGCGATCGCTTCTCCAGGATCTTCACGGCAACCGGTCGACCACGGTAGGAAGCTTTGATGACCACACCGTAACTGCCTCGCCCCAGTACTGCGTACGATTCGCGCTTATTGTGAAAGTCGTCCCGCAAAAAGCGATCCCGATTCGGCGTGTCGAAGCTGATCTCGATTTTCGGCACATTTAGCTCAGTGGACGTCCTGGGTGGGTCAACAAATATGAGCGAAACGGTACCAACTCTGGCTGGGGAGGGCGGTAAGTTCACTTACATGTTCACTCAATCCATCGACCGAAGTGGGAGAAGCACATTTGCCAGGAAAGTCGCGCACGGTTGGTAATAAAATTCCATCGAGTAAAAACAAACACTTCTAACAAAAAGCGAGTAGCATTAACGGATCCTTGCAGCATCCAGTCTACACGTGTTTAGTTACATTAAAAAAAACATACAACACCACACACACACACACACACACACTCCTATACTACGTTCAGTGTAATCCTTGTTAAGCAATCCTTGGTTAACGGACTGTCATCTAAAGCAAAAACAGATCTTAGTTGGCCCAAGGTGCTTAGACGCTAACACTTTTTCTTCTACGGATACGCAACGGGTTTCGTTGTCTTAAAAGATCGCGCGGGGTAAACGATGCTTCACTTTCGGCGTGTATCTACATTAGAAAGAAGAATATTGCCATCCCCATTTTTTAATCCTTGTGGACAAGCAGAACCGTAGCAATTATGTAAAAGTGTGGCGTTTCGTGATACAAACGCACATAGTCGTCCAGCTTCGGATCAAGGATGTACTTCATTTTGTAGTGTATTCCTTGCTGCTGTTTTTCCACTATCGTTGCAATACTGATGATACGGTGTCTGTCGGAAGAGGGAGAAACAAAGAAACAGCAAATACAGGCCCCTCGATTGGCTGCATTCCCTTCCCTGCACCCCGTACCGTTTAAAGTTCATCGCTTTCATCCGATCCTTGATCTGTTTGGAAATGTTCTGGCACATCTTGAGATTCTTAGCCGGATTGTACACGTAGCGCATTTCCTCCTCGTCCACGTCGAACTGCTTCTCGACGATACGCTCCATCATACGGCGTATCTTGTCCGCGTTGAAGAGTGGCCGCTGGTACAGCTCCTCGCGCTCCTCGCTGTTGATGTGCTGGTTCAGCTCGTCAGTAATATCCTTGAACTTACTCTTCCGTTTACCCAGGGCCGCCGTCAACGTCTCGCTAAACAATGAACCGGCTTTGCTTGGAGTGCGCGCCAACGGAGCTTTGGAGCTTCATGACGAAGGGCGGAAGACGTAGAACGAAAGGGCATTACGCAATTGTGTCGGATGGGAAGCTACAGGAGCAGAAGGAACAGGGTAAGTTTGGGCTGTGGGGTTTACTTACCTGGTGGTGGTACTGGCAATTTTCACTTTCCCCCAAACGGCCATCCTGTTGATGCGATAGTGTTTTCGGTGGCAAGAACCTTCCTCTATCGTAGCAATCTATAAACTAACCAACGAAACGATCTAAAAGCAGTCATCGGCAGCGTGCAAACGATTCGGTACAACGGTCTCAATTGTCGAGGAAGTTTTAGGTAGGTCACGAGGTTGATGTGAACACTGTTCGACACCTGCCAGGCCCCACACAACTTTACTGACTCCTCTGCGCTCCCGCCCATCCCCCACGGTTGCCGGTTGCCGTTTAATAGCCGTGTTTGCCGGTGCGAGAAAAACTAAAAGGAACTATCAAAAACAAAGCAGGCACAGGAGTAACAACACTAGTGATGGTGCTGCTGCCGTAAGCATACCCTGTGGTGTGACGAAGGATAGTGTTGCCATCGTCGATAAAGGGCCACGCTGCACGGCATGCAAACGGCTTTATGGAGCAATGTATAGGGAGTTTCGGTGCACGCGTGTTAGTTAGAGGGTGCAAAAGCATGGTCTTAGTACCGTGAGCAATGAGTTTTTATTAGTTTTGCGTGCCAAAAAATCAATCCCAAATGGCGCTGTTCGGGTGCAGTTTGGGTGTAGGTGAACCTATCGCAAATCTAGCCAAAGCCTTGTTTTTGAGTAGTTTTAGAGAAAGAATGGCTGACGTGAGCCATTAATGAGTGGCATGGAAATCGTTCTTTTTTCCGTGATTGACGTCGTGTCAGGTAGGTCGGAAAAGTTACTTAGTTCCGTTGCACGTGCCACTTGAACGATAGGAACCTTAAATGATTACCTTCAAAGGATGACTCCAATGCGGGTCTGTGTCTCTCTCCTCTAGTACGCTAAATGAAGCGATTGTTTTGATGTTGCTGCCTGAAACCTGATTTATCTTCACAACTACATTCCTTGCGAAGCGGCATTTGCTGATTCACCGGACCAAAACCGTACCGGAGTGGCCGTTGTTGGTGTGTGTGCTCTATCGAGAAGAGCCGAGTATCCGTTGCGCACCAAAGGCTCTCTGTAATCTAGCAAACATTAACACGCGCCCTGATTTTACACCAACACACTCCTGCTCATGTTTGGCCTTCGGTTCTATCTGATGCAACCCATCATTTATCATCATCCGTCGAGGTACAACGCCAGGAAAGGGGAAGTTCTGGCGCATTACTCTTCGCCCGCACTGCCCGGATATCCGACCCGCAGAGATCATGGTGCTGTGATTAGTCAGCAAATGTCTCTGTTTTGCTGAGAAGAAGCTTTATTTGTTGTATTTCAAAATGAACTGTCTTCTTTCGCTCCAGTTCCTTTGCCAATGTACGCAAAGGTCGCGTGGAACGTGTCTGTCCCATGGGGTTTTGTTGTTTTTGAGAACTCGCCTCTTCCTGACCGTCGATAATTGAACGGGGTCGTCCCCTCTGTGGTCTCGAAAATGTGTCAACAGCACAGTAGCATGAAGGCGGTTTGGGTTTTTGGACGATAAAGGTTCTTTCCCTATCAAGTTTATGCAAGTGATGCGCCCTGTGGTGTATCCAATTACGTTCCAACACAGCGGGTGCGGATCTCCGACGGTTTCTCTCCCCGTTGTTCGAAAGGGAATGAAGAAGACGTGTTGTGTGTATGATAAATGAAGGTGTAGTAGATCGGATATGAAAGCAAAGCAAAGATGAAATATACCTTTATTTGAAATATGTATTTGAATCATTTAATTCATCGGGACGTGCAGTGGAATTGCAAATGGACCTTTTCTTTATTCATCTTTATTTTATCAACCGTTGTTTTTTCTGTTATTTCAAACCAACATCTTTTTGCGTTATGCGTTACGCGAATGAATTTGATCAAGATTAACGCATATTGTCCACGGCGCAGCAGTGTGCGTGTTTCTCCTTCCACAGCCGTTAACATTTTATTCGTTCGGATCGTTTACAACGCCCGGTGACGTCACAAACAAAAAAACACGATCGTCAACGGGTCCGAGCCTTTCACGTTCGTTTGCGAAGCCGTATAAAGAGCAGGGAAGAGAAACGCCAGTGCACCGGTCGATCGAGGAGATGGTTTGTTTGTAAAGTCAGAGTAAAGAGTTTCCCAATCAACGTCACATGGCGTGATGAGCTTCTGTGATCCATCTAATGATCTGGTCGAGGTTTTAAACCGGTTAGGTGGATTGATGGATTATTCCTACACAATATTTTGGAGGGCCATTTGTCGGCTCTCATCGAAGGAGTTGCTCTCCCCTGGCGTATACGTTTTGCGCCGTGCGGTAGGTTCCGAGCCTGCGGTGCGTAAACCGCTTTGTTAAACTTCTTCGCTGGATCGGTGTGGACGCCACAAAATCGCGAATCGGACGTCAACCAACGCAAGGCAGATCTACTCTCGAACGCTGTCTGTATTTGTGTGTGTGTGTGTTTTTCTGTGTGTTTAATAGCTTCAAAGGCGTCGTTGCTTTTAAAAGTGCGCCTTTTTTCAATCAGGTAGATGGTCCCAGCATCCTTGTGGGATAAACATATTAGTGAATCGAGCGTAACTATAAGGGTGTTGTGTTGTTAACAGAGTGTACGTTTTCTCAAGGTTTGATATTCCGCCGCCTGCTGTGGTTGATGAGATACGATGACGGAAACGAGATGAGAGTGCGTTAAAAAAAACCGGTGAATCCCGACATGTGCTAGTGTAACTGTCAAAAGACGCGTAAACAATCTCACGACTACCTGGAGAAAGGTATATCGATACAGCGAGGGGTTGTGCACGGGTCGTCGATGGGATAGGAACGATAAGATAGCCACTAAATCAGTCCCACTGTCACCATGTTTGGGGCGAACCACTTCCTCCACACACGCACACCAAGCAATCGAGATCGAGAACGAGAGCGTTGGTCATCGTTTCCAGTTTCCTGATCCTCGCTCTCGATCTCTAGCAGTGCCGGTGTTGGTGTTTGGTGTGGTGAGATGTTCAGAATTGTTTTCTTTTTATTCTATCGTGGTCCCTTTAGTTGGATTGTTAATTCAACAATGAGGAGGCACTTCAGCCTTGGATCCAGTACCCTTGGTCCTTCCCGTACGAAAGTGTGAAAGAGAAGCGAAGGGACAAAATCAAGTGATTGCGATATATTTTCTGCTAAATTAGATTTCTGCAATTTGCTGATTCGTCATTCCTTTCCTCCCTCTGTACCGTTTACTTCACAGTTGATTCGTTGTTTCAGTGTAAAGTGTGTTAATATTGCGTTCTGTGAGTGCGAAACCAATCAAGAGCAAATAAGGCGTACTACTAGCTACCAAGAGCGATCGCACAAGAAGTTGTTCTTGGAATTGTGCAGTACGGTGTGCAGTGTAAAGTGCATTTTGCCTGGAGAAGCAGACGTAGTGAGAAAGTGTGCAATAGGCGACATCAAGATGACTACCAAAGCGGAAAACAAGATCACCCTCAAGATCGAAACCGCTAAAAATAGCATGATGAAATCCCGTAAGTAGTAGCAGCACCCCCTGCACTGGAATGCATTTTTTTCTTGGCATCTTGGTGCAATACTGTGCCTTGCCAAAGTGTGTGACAAATATTTTGTATGCAATCTTCATATTTCTTTGTGTCGCATTTAAAAAAATGCATTTTTGCAAGAAGTCGTGGGAAAACAAAAGGGCGGGTTTGGGGAGGACCTCAGGAACCGAGGTCAAACGAGCAAAACAAGCGTTTCAAAAAACTGAACGTGACAACCAAAGTCTGGTTCGGTGGGAGCTGGTAATTTGTAACAACTCGAGGCAAAAAACCATCGATCAGCAACACCGACCGTGCGACGTTATGCCTTTTGTGTGTGTGTAACTGGCTGAACGGCGCCCAGTCCGAATAAAATGGAACAGCTTTAGCTCTTTATGCAGATATCGATATGACTAATGCAACATTGCGCCTATTAGCTAAGCCTTCCCCTCTCTGCTCCTGCCGTCAAACAAAATTGAAGCCGCACGGACTTGCAAATGAGTTGGTAAACCAAATCCACCAACCCATGACGGGGAGCGATGGTGTAAATTAGTTTATGTTGAGTTAGTCAATCTCTTCGTGCCTTGGCTCAGACCTGAGAGCAAAGAAAGCAAATATAAAGATACGAGTACACAAGCGAGATAAAAAGGGAACCAGGCTGTTCCAGTTAAAGCGTTGCTTCCTTTCTCTGTGCCCCCCTTGTTAAGCTAATCAGTTAAAGCTTCCTGCCTGTTTTTCGCGCCACTCGCGGCTCTACGATTGTGGTTTATCATGCGGAGGAAAGTATGGATAAAGCAAAGAAAAATCCACCACCTCGCTTAGGCTGATGGAGAGTAACTACACGCGTTGTTGTTTATATATTTACAAGCATTCAAGCGTCGTAACACACCGAGAGGGGTCTAAAACCACGGGGGTCGGTAAGGGTCGGCGGGGGTAGTGCAAGGTCTGGAGAAACTCAGTTTCACTTGCTACGGTTTGTATTTTCGGGCCGACAGTCCGACACAGCCGTCCGAATTTTTAATGTAATTTTAACAAAACGATCTAATCTAAATGGCTTTCTCTCAGCCCAACGACCCAACACCGCCAACGGTTGCCCAATGGTGTTATAGCTTGTGAGTTCGATTTTTTTTCTCGTGGAAATAATATTTTCCCGGGCCATGGACCTCTGCTTCCGAATTTCACTTTGGAATGAATTTTCGGCACTGAGTGTGAGATGAAGAAAACTCTTGTGGCCAAATCAAACCGCAATGCCACCCCACCAAGCTAACCGGACGGGTGGATGGTGCCGGTGATGTGTAAATAACAAAAAAGTGCAAGGGATCGTTGGCGTATGATCGAGTGCACGTGGAAGGGGAAAGCTTTTTAATCTTTTCACACCCGCTCGAGAAGGTATGGAAATGGAAAATATTGATTTTTCTGTTTTAAATTTGTTTTTTGTTTGTTTGTTGGGAAAAATAGGCAGAATATCGTGTATCGAATTACACTTGCCGATACGTAACTGAACTTTAACTTTTCGTTTTGTTGGAACAATAGCTTTTTTATACATGTGAATCATTTTTAATTGAAAAAGTAGTTCTGTAGTACAGAATTGTGCCATTGTCCATTTGAAAGGCTCGTCAGCTGGTATGTTGCTAACAAGAATAACGCCTTGTGTGTGTATGTATGTGTATCTAATACGTGGTAAATTTCTGCCACGGAAGTGTGCAACGTAAATTAAGCCACACATCATCGCACCAATCGATACAATAAAGCCATCCCCCTCGAAACGCGCCCGGAAACGGGTTTCAAATTGCTCGTTACACCGGCCCAGAAAGTGAACCGGTAATGAAATCCTCAATCACGACGCTGTGTATACGTACCGTCGAATAGCCGGCGAACGATGGCTGGAGGAACAAGGCGTCCAACGACATGTGGCCTGCTGTTGTGTTGATTCTTACATTTTTGAGGTTTTCTTTCTTCCCTTTTTTGTTTAGAAACGTTAGAAAGAACATCCAGTAACTGTCGGGTGAGAAACACTTGAAAAAACAGCCATCAATCATCGACCATGCTCGTAGAACAACACAGAACGTAGATCACGATCGAATTGCTGC
>KB700793.1:0-49899 GCA_000349165.1 Anopheles christyi | reverse complement strand
ACTGGATGAACGAGGTGTTAAAGGAAATGCGTCGAACCAATCGATTTATAACGAAGAAAGCAATCTACCATTACGGCAAGGATCGCGAACTCGCACGGTTAGTGGGAAATGGTATTTCTGTTAAAGCGAGGATAAATGTGTAATATTCTACGCACGTTTGTCATACTCCCCTCTCTCTCTCTCTCTCTCTCTCTCTCTCTTTCTCTCTCTCTCTCACACACTTTATCTTATTCTCTGTCTCTTTTTCTATGGTTCGACTTTTGTCTTCATCTAGGCCGGACTGGATTATGCTTTATCAGGGCATGGTGTGCCTCGCTGCAAATCAAGTGTGGTGGACGGCTGAAGTCGAGGAAGTGTTTGCTAAGGTACGCCACGGTAACAAGCGTGCGATGAAAGAATATCTACAGGAACAAAACCGCCAGCTCGATGAGCTCGTACTGAAAGGTATGCCGTGATTTGAGCACACGTCTTGCCAGAAAGTTTTCCAATAAATTATAGAATCGGCCTGGGGTTGTGGAGCAGCTGTGTATTTGCGTTACTAATATCATCGCTTTTCTTTTGACAGTGCGCGCTAATCTGACACCTAATGATCGGCTGAAATTTAAAACGATTGCCACCATCGACGTGCATGCACGGGACATAATCGAAGGATTTGTACGAGATAGCATTTTGGATGCTCACGAATTTGGTTGGGAAAGTCAGCTTAGGTAAGAACGGCGGTCAAGCGTCGATTGAGGTAGGATTTAAATTATTTTTAATTATTCGTCTCTTTTTGGCAGGTTTTACTGGATACGAGAAATGGATAATTTGTATGTTCTTCAATGTACAGGTAACGTTCAAAAACCCTACACAATTTGAAACGAACATTTGATTTTTTTTATTATACTGCAACATCTATTAAACACATGTAAATTGTTATTATTTGCTAAGAGTTGGTCAATCTCTATAAAGAGAAGAAGTAGAGAACAAACTCTTTTTTCCACAATTTGTAACCCTTCTACACTTCTCAGAATTCTTACTACCGTATCTGGTAGTAAGGCCAGGTTTCTTTTTTTTTTTCTCATTCCTGAACAAATCTCCTTTGTCCCTCTAGTTTCCATTTATCTTGCGCAATCATTCCCAGTGTTCTTCATCGTACCGTTACCGAATTTTCGGGAAGCTACTTCAAATCCTGTACTAATTACATTTCGTTTCTCAATGCTCTTCATCGGCTGAACTCTCTACACGCTCCACCCGGTTCGATGGACTCTGGCCTGGCATGGACGAAACATTCGTCTTGTGTTGGTACTCACCGACGAAAACCGTCATCGTTTGGTGCCCTCAAATCACCGATCCTGGCACAAATTGGATGGTCCTGGGCGTCGAATCACTGTCGAACATCATTGCCATATGGTGCATGGGGAAAATCTCTTGAAAATGTATCCGTCGCCATCGATGCCGATGACAACCATCCCAACCTGCTGACACGATGCTGACGACGACGACGACGATGATTTGATAGGAAAATTCGATTACGGTTACGAGTATATGGGATTAAATGGACGGCTCGTTATTACGCCATTGACTGATAGGATATATTTAACAATCACACAAGCTTTGACGATGAATTTGGGCGGTGCACCAGCTGGTAAGTGATAATCGATGGGTTTGACCGACCCGGTACGACGGTACGCAGACCGAAGATAAGACATTTGCCGTTAGAGTGACCGCGCGCGTCTACGATGCCGATGACAGCATTCATTTAGATTTTGCATCCATTATACGTTGCAATGCCCTCGGAAACCCTCAGAATCTGGTCAATTCCGCCCGGTTCCTGTGTGGCATTGGTTCACACAAATTTAGCACACAAACAGTAGCAAAACAGACACGGCTGCTAATCTCAACCCGTTGCTTTTTTGGTGCTTCCCAAAGCGATGCTCGGTGCACTTGGCAAAACACCAGACCAGAGCGGCATTTTGAAATCAGTCCGTGCACATTTGTCTCTTATCGGAAAGCGGACGTTTGTTCACATGTTTATCTAGCATTCCTTTTGTAACTAATCCCAACGTTTCGTACATTTTCGCACATGCACACACACGTACATACGAACATGGCGCAGGTCCTGCCGGTACGGGCAAGACCGAAACGACGAAGGATTTAGCCAAAGCGATGGCACTGCTTTGCGTCGTAACGAATTGCGGCGAGGGCATGGACTTTCGTGCCGTCGGAACGGTTCTGTCAGGTATGTAGGGCTGAAGTTTTCGATACGGGCCTGACGCCTCAATCTTATTCTATTCCATTCACCAACGAGATGCAGAAACGGATAGTGGTGGTAGTGATTCGTTTGTAATGTGCGAACAACGAAACACTTGTCAGTTGTAGTTATCTGTTACAAAATATCGTTCCCTGCTTCTTTAAACTGCACAGCAATATATGACAACAAAATTAATTGTTTCAAAAGCGATCCACATCGTACAATTTCGAAACATGTTGAAATTGGGCCCAACTTTCTTGCGAAGGCATGCAGACGATGTGTGTTTGTGTGGAGGTGCCGGTCAGCACAGCGCAATAGCACTCGCCCAACTTTACCTCATTAAAATAATCAAATTGAATCGAGAAATTTATTTCTCAATTTTACGGTTTAACAGTAATCCGCAAACTAAATATCTGCTGATCTGATAACGTGTACCGCATGCAATGGGCCAAACCTGTAATTTCGATCCGGTTTGTGTTTCCGTCGGTTTTGTTTCGCTTCTCGCCCTTCCCTGCCTTGCCCTTCGCGATGCGTGGTCCGCTCATTCCCTACCCATGCCGTTTGGACACAAATGGTAAAAGGATAGAATAGGACAGGAGAGGACCACCAGGTAGATGAAGGGGGTAGATTGTAAAGGTTCCGTCGCGCAATTCATCCTGCTGATGGTTGCTGATTGTGTGGCTGCCACAACCACCACCAACCAGGAAAATTGTGGCAGACAACGGCACAATGTTTAAACCCGTTTTTGCATAACTTCAACCGCAGCCACCCAGTGTACATGAGGCTTTACACCTTTTTCGCAAACCTCGGACACACACACATACCAAGGGAACCTGTTTGCAGTTTCCGGATGCCTTTTTCACGCACTTAAGCTGGGTCGTTGGTTGTGATCCAAAAAGACGTACCCCGAAACACATAACACCAATCGGTAATCGGCTTTGCGCTTTATATAAAACACAAATTGCGCTACAAATAAAGCGTGCGATGCGTGCATCGAAATGGTGATTCAATTTCATACCAAACCACAGGTCGCACCGAAGCCGCCAAACCTGCCCTTCCAGGGCAGAAAGCTAGGAGTGATTTCGGAGTCAGAATTCTATTTCGAAACGATTTTTGCAATCCGCACATTAAACAAACGCGAGTGCAGTTTGCTCTCACAGGCTGAATGGGAAAATCAAACTAGCCCAATGCGTTTGAAATGCTATTTGTTTAAATTAAGTCGAAAAGCTAAAGCTTCTTTCAATATTTTCTAAAATTGTGGGTGGGTTTTCGTTGGACAATTTAAAATTATCTTTAGGAAACCTCCGGGTGTGTGTGTGTGTAAGGCTCGCTCACGTGTTGTTTGTTCTGTGAGGATATATTTCAATTACTGATTTACGACGTTATTCCGCCGCACAGGACTCACACAATGCGGTGCCTGGGGATGTTTCGACGAGTTTAATCGTATCGATATCTCTGTCCTGAGTGTCATCTCTACCCAGCTGCAAACGATTCGGACGGCGCTTGTATCCCGCGTTAAAACGTTCATGGTAAGAAGTTTAAACTTCCGTGGTCTGAACTGTCTGGTACGTCCCGAAATCACCATTTCTATTTTCAGTTTGAAGGTAATGAGATCAATCTCGATCTAAAGGTTGGCATCTTCATTACGATGAATCCCGGCTATGCAGGGCGCACGGAACTGCCCGAATCGGTGAAGGCCCTATTCCGTCCCGTTACCTGCATCATGCCCGATCTGGAGCTGATCTGCATGATTTCACTGTTTTCGGACGGCTTCATCACGGCGAAAGTGTTGGCAAAGAAGATGACCGTACTCTACAAAATGGCCCGTGAGCAGCTGTCCAAACAGTATCACTACGACTGGGGTCTACGATCACTAAACGCTGTGCTGCGAATGGCCGGTGTGAACAAGCGCAAATCGCCCGAGATATCCGAAGCTGCCACTCTAATGAGAACGCTTTTCGATATGAACTTTCCCAAGTTTGTGTTTGACGATGTGCCTTTGTTTATGGGACTTATCAAGGTAGAGTCTTTGTCATTTTTAAAGCGCATGTAAATGACATTTAGTCACACCATACCATTCCGCAGGACCTTTTTCCAGGAGTTGATTATCCTCGTGTGGGTTATCCGGATCTTAATGAGGCCGTGAAAGAGGTGCTGTTAGCTGATGGATTTATCATCATTCAGAAACAGGTATCTGCGATTTTGTTATCCAACACTGTTAACCAAAACCATTTAATTTAATTAATGGCTGCATTCATTTGGCAGATGGACAAGGTACAGCAGCTGTACGAAACGATGATGACCCGACATTCCACGATGGTGGTTGGTCCGACTGGTGGTGGAAAAACGGTCGTTATCAACACTCTGATAAAAGCGCAAACCAACATGGGACTACCGACGAAATGTACCGTGCTGAATCCAAAGGTAAGATGCATTCAAACCAGTTTTTTCAATAGCCTCATAAATGTAACATTAGTCCTTTGCATAACAAAATTGAATATCGCTTTCTAAGCGCTCGTTTTTTTGTTTTGTTTTGGCTCCAGAGCGTGTTTCATGCAATGGATCAAAGATCAAAAGCGATGAGCATCGGCGGCAAAGCGAGGTCTTTTTTTTTTTGTCGCTCTGGCGTTTTAACCTTTCAAAGCGATACACATCCCTCCCACCACTAGGCTACCATCGATATTTTCAAAAAACATGAGCATGCCAATATCTGCTAATGGTGAATTCTACCAAGGCGTCCATGAGCGTTCAAAATTGTTTGCATCTACCGGTCAGAGAAAAATGCATTCGATCCTTCTTCCCTCAATTACTTCCCATTCACCTCAATTGCAACCTACCCACTACTACTCGCCCGTACGATGCAAATAATCGTTATCTTGCAATTGGTACGCAAAGATAAGCTCTTTGTGCGATTGGATCCATTCGGAATGCACTTCCCAATAGTCAATCCAATTTTGCAGCCGGATCGATAGGAGGCTTCCCACGGGGCAAACCACACCATCCGGTTCTAAGCAAACTCTCGTATAAATTAAAGGGGCATACCATCATCCTGTGGAGGGTTGCTTGCTACATTGCGAATCCAAAAACCCCATTTCGGGTAAAAAGATAAGACCTCCGGAATCTCAGATGATGGCGGTACGTTCGATACCGGTAAAATAGATGTTCTTCAATAGAGCTGAAGCGTGGAATGCCAGGCATCATTGCGAATGAAACAGGCAACACCAATACATACTGCTTTTTTTCTCGCTCTGCTCCAAAAATGAGTTAGTGGATTGGATGGATGTATTTAGTTTTTTTTTCTTCATTCGTTTTGTAAATGTTCTACATATTGAATATGCTATAGCCGTTTTTTCGAATAAAACAAAAATAAAATTAATATATGGTAGGAGAAACCTTTCAGGATCGACTGGCCCAGAGAGAATTTCAATCATTCAAAAAAGTAGTTTCAATCATTTCGATCCTGCCAGTTTAGTACAATTTTTTTCATATGTGTTCGATATTAAAAAAAACATATTTGCTCGTTGTAGGCTTGCTCGGTGATAGAGCTGTACGGATTTCTCGATTCGAGTACACGCGACTGGGTCGATGGATTGTTCTCTAACATATTTCGAGAAATGAATAGACCCACTGACCGCGATGTAAGTATCAGTTACCGTTCTATATTGATTCATTTCCTGCTCTAAGATCCTTCTCGCCTATTCACTGGCACATAGTGTGCGGGGTTCGACTAATGAAAGCCGATCTACTCTACTCTTCCTCCACCGTTTCAGGAACGGCGATATGTTTGCTTCGATGGGGACGTTGATGCGCTTTGGATCGAAAACATGAACTCTGTCATGGATGACAACAAACTGCTGACGCTGGCGAATGGGGAGCGCATCCGGCTGAATAGTTACTGTGCGCTGCTGTTTGAAGTGGGCGATCTGGCTTACGCTTCACCTGCGACTGTCTCGCGCGCCGGCATGGTTTACCTGGATCCTAAAAACCTCGGCTACGTGTGCTACTGGGAACGGTGGCTCAAAGCGCGTTACCTCGAAGAGCAGGAAATGCTGCAAAAAACGTTCGACGCAATCATTCCCGTTGCGATCGATTACATCCTCGAGGGTGTCGATGGAAACAATCAGGAGGATCCGCTCGAGCTGGTCATTCACCAGACGAACTTAAACATGGTGGTGCAGCTGTGCCAATTTTATGATGCACTGTTTCCGATGAAAACTTCCGTCTGCGTGCACGAAGAGGACGTGGTCGAGTGTGGATTCGTGCAGTGCGTATACCTGTCGCTCGGTGCTTCCCTGCTTGAGGAGTCACGGACTCGCTTTGATGCGTTTGTGAAGCGAAACCTCGAAATGATTGCAGCGGAGGATACTCAGGAAACTCCGGCCAGTACCGGACAGTTGCCCACCTTCAAACCAACGCTATTTGATTATTTCTTTGACATCGAGCGGAAGCAGTGGTTGGCATGGGAGTGGGTAATTCCGAACTATGCTCATGATGTGACACTACATTTTAGCGACATATTGGTACCCACGATGGACACAATGAAAATTGAAAAAATATTAGATCTTATGAATAAGGTAATGAGGGAGGAGTGTTACGATTGATGTTGCTTCTATTCGAAGGTTATTTCTCCTGTTCTATGTACCGTAGGTTCGTCGTCCGGTTGTGCTTGTGGGTGACCCTGGAACATCCAAAACAGCAGTAATTTCTCATTTTCTGCGACATTTAAACCGTGACTCGTTTGTCGTGCTGAACATCAACTTTTCATCTCGTACCTCCTCGATGGACGTCCAAAAGACCATCGAAGCAGCAGTGGAAAAGCGAACAAAGGATATCTTCGGACCGCCGGTAGGCAAGAAGCTGGTCACCTTTATTGACGATATGAATATGCCACAGGTAGATAACTACGGCACACAGCAACCGATCGCTTTACTTAAGTTGCTGTTGGAAAAGGAAGGCATGTTTGATCGAAGCAAAGATTTGAGTTGGAAGAAATTCAAAGATATGTGTAAGCGAAAACGCAATAGCTTGAAATGAAAACTTCCTCCAAATGTTTTAATCTTATCCCGTTCATTGCCTTTCAGCGTTCATTGCCGCTATGGGACGTGCAGGAGGAGGACGGAACGAGGTGGATTCACGATTCATCTCCATGTTTTCGGTGATGAACATCATTTTTCCCAACGACGCCACACTGCACCACATTTACATGTCCATCCTGAAGGGACATTTGGAACCGTTCGCACCAGATCTTGGAGGCGATGCTTACAAACTAATCGCAATGACACTGGCACTGTTCAAAACGCTCGTCACAAAGCTACCGCCAACGCCATCTAAGTTCCACTACATATTCAACATGAAGGATCTGTCGCGCATCTTTGCCGGCATGTTACAAATCCATCCCAGCTTCTTCAAAGAAGCGCGCCATCTAGTCCGGGTGTGGCGTAACGAGTTTGCACGCGTCATTTGCGATCGATTAATTAACGAGCAGGATCAACAGTTCATGGAGCAGCAAATAAGCGATCAAATAATGGAACAATTTCCCATACCGCGTAGCTTCCGGCACACGGTGCAAATGGAAGCGACACAGCAGCAGGGGGGCCGGTTGGAGTCGCGCATTAAGAGCGCCGTGGTGGAACTGTCGATTGCCCAGTACGCGCTACGGGATCCACTGCTGTTTGGCGATTACCGCAACGCTGTTAATCCCGCGGAAGAGCGATATTATGAGGATTTGCTCGATTATGAAGCTATATACTTCCTATATCAGGAAATACTGATGGAGTACAACGAGCAGCGAGGCAAAATGAATCTCGTGCTGTTTGAGGATTGCCTGGAGCACCTTACGCGCGTTCATCGTGCGCTGCGTATGCATCGGTAAGGAGTCGATTGAATTTTACCGTAAATAAAGCCTAATGTGCATACAAATTCGTATTCCACAGCGGTCACGTAATGCTGGTCGGAATTGGTGGATCGGGCAAGCAAAGCATTACCCGCCTGGCAGCATTTGCGGCCGGTTGTGAATTCTTCGAAATCGTGCTTAGCCGCGGATACAACGAGGCATCGTTCCGGGAGGATCTGAAAACGCTCTTTTTGCAGGTTGGCGTGCGGAACGTGAAAACATGCTTCATCTTTAAAGCGGCGCAAGTAAGTCAGTCGAAATGAGGCCCTCTTCCTCCCTGGTGTACTTTTCAATTTCAATGTTTGCTCATCTTTCCCGCCTTAATTCATTTCCTCAACCCGCCGCAACACCGTCACTAATTCACCCTTGGGAACCAAGATTGCGGAAGAAGGATTCCTGGAGTTCATAAATAATATTTTAACCACTGGAATGGTGCCAGCAATGTTTACCGACGACGAAAAAGATCAGATAATTGGTCAGTGCCGTGGTGCGGCGCAGGAAAATGGCTACGCGCCCAGCAAGTAGGTTGATGGTATTTATTACGCTGGCTGAACTTTTTCACAGCTGCTGGCACGTGGTTTATTGGCTTCGTGTGCAGCCTGTAGCTGCGGGCGTGTGTGTGTGCGGGACGCTATTGTGTTTGTGCTGATTTCCCGAATCCGGTTTTCCGGCACGCCATTTTAAATCCATTTATCGCATCTTTCATTCCTGAACGCTCCTAGCTGCCGGCTAGATATCTGT
This sequence comes from Anopheles christyi, assembly GCA_000349165.1. Lineage (NCBI taxonomy): Eukaryota > Metazoa > Arthropoda > Insecta > Diptera > Culicidae > Anopheles > Anopheles christyi. The sequence continues at coordinate 41,032 of KB700793.1, read as the reverse complement.
ATGTGTGTGTATGAGAATAAGTGCGTATTTTCATTTTTTCATCTTTTCACTTCCGATAGGGATGGTGTTTGGTCGTTTTTCCTCGACCGTGCCGTACGCAATCTGCACGTGGTGCTCTGCATGTCGCCCGAGGGTGACGCACTACGTAACCGGTGTCGCAATTTCCCCGGACTAGTCGGTAGCACTACGATTGACTGGGTGTTTCCATGGCCCCAGCAAGCGTTGTTCGCCGTGGCAAAGGTATTCCTCACTGACCATCCTAAGGTAAGATTCACATCCAGAAACCAGATCTCAGGAACTATTTTAATTTGGCGCGCGTGTTTGATTTGTGCTTAATTTCCCAGATACCGGAAAACTATCGAGAACCAATCATCGGCCATATCGTTCACGTTCATCAGTCGCTCAAGAGCTATAATTTGCAATATCTTATGAAGTTACGGCGAAAGAACTTTGTTACACCGAAGCACTATCTCGATTTCATCAATACCTACTTGAAGTTGATCGGTAAGTTGAGCATTTCGGGCACGATGCATATCAGATTGGTATATCTGATTGAAGTGCCACAAATATCTTACAAAACTGACAGCAATGATTATGGTACCGACAACGAGAGAAGAACAGCACTGAAAACGAACACTTGTAACCAAAAGTTGTGTGGTGTACTGCATCGAGAAGAAGGCACCAACATTTAACCTCCAACCATTCTTTTTTTCGAGGTTCAGATGTAATATGGCAAAATGAATGAACTTCGGCGAAACCACCCATATCAATTTGTTGCTATGGTAAGGTAAACCTGGAAAGACACACACTCTCTCTCTCTCTTTCGCTCTCCTTCCCTCCTTCTCTCTGCCACTCTCTCTTTTGCTGTCAGCAGAACCGACAGTACCCGTAACGCTGTCTATCAAATATCTCATCGCTCAGTCAACCGTCTCCCATTCTCTTTCATGTTTAGTATGATTGTGGAAAGCAAAAAAAGCCCAATTGTAGGGTTTCCCCCAGATGTACCCATTCTACCGTAACGTGGCAGGCGTGTTTTGCGTGGTCCATAATTAATTAGCACAGCATTATCCAGAATAATCGATCAATGCCTTGTTTTGGGCACAGATGAAGCACCCGGTTTCTTGTTCAGCCTGTATAGCCTGTCCTTACGCCTGACAGGATGCTCCCGGGCTTCCGGTTTAGCCGCACCAAAAGTGTACGGCTGGAAAAAGCTTAGTCACATCAAGCAGAAACACTAATATGTGCCCGCCATCGTCCCTCATCCAAGTTTATCCCATTTTCCTCCAAAACACCCCCCCCCCCCTTTAACGAATCTATCTATCGGTTCAGATGCCATGGACCGCCGATTCGTGTTTCGCAACACCTATTGTATCTGTGTGTGTGTGTATGTGGCATCGTTTTTATTTTTCATCCTCCGATGGATTTCGCCCGGATATCACTGTTTGGGCGGCTGGTGAGTGGGTGCATTGCGGAGATCGAAATAGGGCCACTCTACACGGCCTATCGTTGAGGCCTTGGTCTCGGTTAAGAAGGTACTGGCCCATCCACACCAAGCGCATCGTCCTGAGAAGGCCGGGTATGTTCCAGTTAGATACGGTTACACTGGAAAGGGCACGATAACTGGAAGGGAGATGATATCCGAGGGGTTCGGATCGAGCGTGAAGGTGTGAGAAGAAAACAAATATAATATACAGTGTTCCTGGGAGCACGGTGGCAAAAAACGGGAGATCGAGACCAACACTAGGAAAATAGCAGTAGGAGTAGGAGCAGAAAAAAAAAACAAACAACGACGGACTCGCTCTAGCAAAATAAATGTTCATCTTTCATTTTCAATTTGTCACGCTTCGCCAGAGGAGAAAGATAATTTCATCATGCAACAGTGCTCTCGACTATCGGATGGAATCGAGAAAATTAATGAAGCCTCACTTCAGATCGATCAATTGAGTATCATCGTCGAGGAGCAGCGGAAAAATGTCATCGAAGCGGCGGACCGTTGTGAATCGATGCTGGTGGGAATTGAGACATGTAAGTGTAGAAGAAACCACTGGATTCTCCCCTAGGCTCTATTGGCGAAAGAGTTTCGTTTATTTGTGACCCTGTGTGTGAGTTTGTGCTTGCTGGATGTTTTCGAGGAAATTGGAACACATTCACAATCCTAGGGGAGCTGTCTAGTATTTTTTTATCGCCCAGTACTTCCTTGATGAAACTGTCTCTTTACTACGGCCATCCTTTTTCGTTTTTACTACAGCAACCGAAAAGGCCAACGTGAAAAAGCTGGAAGCGTCCGAGAAATCGGTAGAGGTGGAACAGCAGAAGAAAATTATCACCGTCGAAAAGGCGGAAGCGGAAGAAGCCCTGGCAGCGGCTCTACCCGCACTCGAGGTGGCTCGATTGGCGCTGTCGGATTTAGACAAGTCGGATATTACTGAGATTCGCAGCTTTGCTACTCCGCCAGAACCGGTACAGGTTGTGTGTGAGTGTGTGGCTATCATCAAGGGATACAAAGATATTTCGTGGAAAACGGCCAAAGGCATGATGTCGGAGGGAAATTTTTTGCGCAGCTTGCAAGAACTGGACTGCGATGCTATCACACAAAAACAGGTCGCAACGGTTCGAGCAAATATGAAGGTGGGTACTTCCAACCAATAGATGCAAATGCAACGCACACAATAAACTAAATAAAACATCACTAATGTCCACAGCGATCCCAAAAGTTGGATGATATGCAAAGCATTTCGAAGGCCGGCTTCGGTTTGCTGAAGTTTGTGCGTGCTGTGCTTGGCTACTGTGACGTGTTTAAGGAAATTAAACCGAAAAAGGATCGGGTTGCGTTTTTGGAATCGGAATTGAACGGCCAGATACGGCTGCTGGTAAAGCTGACGAACGAAATTGGCAAGCTGGAGAACGAGCTGTCCGAGCTGAACAGCAAGTACGCAAACGCCATCAAAGAGAAGCAAATGCTGCAGGAAATGATGGAGCAGGCCGAGCGGCGGCTGCTCGCCGCCGACAAGCTGATATCCGGCCTCAGCTCCGAGCGTGACCGGTGGGTGATCGATCTAGGCCAGCTGCAAATCGAGCGCACTAAAGTTATAGGAAATGCCTTGTTATCGTCTTCGTTCCTGGCGTACATGGGCCCATTTTCATGGGAGTTCCGGAAAGCGATTCTCTTTGATGATTGGCTCGTGAACGTGGTGGAGCAGGAAATTCCGTTTACCGAGCCGTACCACGTCATCGGGAATCTGTCGAGCGATCTCGAGCAGAGCACGTGGGCCTCCGAGGGCTTACCACCGGATGAGCTGTCAATACAGAACGGAATACTCACGAACCGAGCGTCCAGGTTTCCGCTCTGCATCGACCCGCAGCAACAAGCGCTTTCGTGGATAAAGAAGCGCGAAACGCCCAACAATTTAAAAACGCTCTCGTTCAGCGATAAGGACTTCCTGAAGCAGCTCGAGATGGCTATAAAGTATGGGACACCGGTACTGTTTCAGGATGTGGACGATTACATCGATCCGGTGATAGATAACGTGCTGGAGAGGAACGTGCGGGTGCAGGGCGGGAGGCAGATCGTCGTCATCGGCGATAAGGAAGTGGACGTGGACGCTAACTTCCGACTGTACCTCACGACCAAGCTGGCTAATCCGAACTTTGATCCGGCCGTGTATGCAAAGGCGCAAGTCATCAACTACACGGTAACGGTCAGCGGGCTAGAAGATCAGCTGCTGAGTGTGGTCGTGCGGGCGGAACGTTCAGATCTGGAGGAGCAGCGAGAAACGCTGATTGCCGAGACGAGTGCGAACAAGGCCTTGCTTCAAAATCTCGAAGACTCCCTGTTACGCGAGCTGGCCACCTCGACAGGCAACATGCTGGACAATGTGGAGCTGGTAACAACGCTCGAAAGCACCAAGGAAAAAGCGGCCGAGGTGTCACAAAAGATTGCGTTGGCGGAACAAACGTCCAAGGAGATCGATCTTCTCCGTAACGGCTATCGACTGGCAGCGCAACGTGGCGCCATCTTGTACTTTGTACTGTCGGACATGGCCGCCGTAAATGCGATGTATCAATATTCGCTGAACTCGTACTTGGAAGTGTTTAGCTTCTCACTGCGTAAAGCTGTGCCGGATAATTCACTCTCGAAGCGCTTAGATAACATCATCAACACACTGACACGAAACGTGTACGATTATGGATGTATCGGCATATTCGAGAAGCATAAGCTGCTGTATTCCTTCCAGATCACGATAAAGTTGGAACAGAACAGAGGAAATTTGTCCCAGGCAGAGGTTGATTTCTTCATCAAAGGTAAGGTATCGCTTGAAAAAACCGATCGTGCCTGTCCCGTCACCTGGATTAGCGAAAAGGGCTGGCAGGATATTGTTATGCTGGGGGAAATGTTTCCGGAAAAGTTTGGCGATTTACCGAGCCACATCGAGCGTAACATTTACGAATGGAGTAGTGTAAGTTAAATGAAAATTGATGTAAGGCCAGTTTTAATGTTCCCTCTTCTATTTTTTTTTACAGTGGTACGATCTCGATGATGCTGTGGGCTATGAATATCCTGGAAATTTTGAAGATCGAATGTCACCATACGATGTAGGTTATGCTGTACCTGCGGATCCAGCTACTAAAAATGCTCATTTCATTTCATTTCAAAATGCTTGTGGTATTTTTCCCTCCACGGATTGCAGCACCTGTTGCTGATGAGATGCCTACGAGTGGACCGAGTGTACCGGATGCTGAACAACTATGTCTTGCAAACGATGGGCGAAGAGTTTATCACACCACCAATTTTAAGCTTCGACTCCATCTACGAACAATCTACAGCCTCCACACCGGTGGTCTTCATCTTAAGCCCCGGGTCCGATCCTACCTCCGATCTGATGAAATTGGCCGACCGTTGCGGTTTTGGTGGACAGAAATTTAAACACATTTCGCTAGGCCAGGGCCAGGAGGGAGCGGCACTGAAGCTGATGTATTCCGCCCTGGACCAGGGCCAATGGTTGATGCTGCAGAATGGCCACTTGCTGATCAGCTTTATCAAGACGCTGGAGAAAATTATCGACTCGATCGAAAAGCCGCACCCGGACTTTCGGCTGTGGATAACGACCGACGCTACGCCAACGTTTCCGATTGGCATATTGCAAAAGTCACTGAAAGTCGTTACCGAGCCACCGAACGGGTTGAAGATGAATCTACGGGCCACATTCTTCAAACTTCGCCAGCAGACACTCGACTCCTGCACCCACGCCGCCTTCAAACCATTAGCATACGTGCTAGCGTTCTTCCACGCCGTACTACAGGTACTGTGCCCTGGTCTCGGGTCGGGTCGGGTGCGGAATGGATTTAGATCTCTTCGCTCAGCTTAGCACGGCAGTCATTGCCATCTACTCCGGGGTTCTGCATGCACACATCAGCGAAATGTGCTTTGTGTACTCCCAGTATCGCTAGAAAGTGAGATGTAAATTTTCTCCTTTTTCACCCTGCTGCAATCCCTCATGAATAATAAGAGCCGTGATTTTTTACCATCCTTCTTTCATCTCCACAAATCCTCTAAATCAGATAAGGCGCGCGCAAACTCTGTTGAAAGGGAGAGGCGGTACACGGGCGCGAGTGTGTAAACTTTGTAGCACCGAGTGACGATGGGAAAATGCAACCGTGCACTTTTCTTCCCCCATTTCTCCATAACTACCATATCGCTGTGTGTTATTCATGCAGATGATTCACTGTTTAGCTGAGGAATGTAGAGAAGAGCAGAAGAAAATGCAAAAAAAACGAAGTAAATCTATGGAAATCTTTTGAAGTTATGATGCATATGATCGTCGGATGATGTCTAGATACTCACATCAACAATCCTTATCATTACGCAAATGCACTCACATCGAAAAGTACCTGGGGGATTTTTGGAGTACCTCATCATTTAGTTTTTTTCTATAGATTGCATATGGATCGTATTATTCAAACGTACGACACAAGAAGCGGGTCTGTTTTACGGGTTTCTCTTCTGGGTTTTTTTTATACTGTATTTTAATACCCTTTTCCATTGCTTTTCTTTCTATCAGGAGCGAAGAAAGTATGGCAAATTGGGTTGGAACATTTGCTATGATTTCAACGAGTCAGATTTCAATGTTTGTCTGCAGATTCTCGACACGTACCTAACGAAAGCGGTGGACTCGCGAGACAGTCGCCTTCCGTGGAATAGTCTAAAATATTTAATTGGAGAAGTACGGTTCCTTTTTTTTAATTTACAGCCAACTTGTTTTATAATGGTTTTTACATCTCATTTTTTCTAAATTTTCTTTCTCATTCACACAGGTAATGTATGGTGGACGGGTAATAGACGACTTTGACAGGCGCGTTGTGAAAACGTACATGGACGAGTACATGGGTGACTTCCTGTTCGATACGTTCCAGCCGTTCAACTTTTACGCGGACGAATCATTTACCTACGCACCGATTGCCGCACCCAACCGAGATGAATTTATCGGTAAGAGCACTTCGTACCTCGGAAAGAACACTCGATTGTCGGGTGTTCATTGTTTGCACGTTTTTCCTGAATCCTTCCACCCGACCTTTCCGGGGATCCGTCTTTGATTTTGGTTTATAATTTCAGCCACTATCGATAAGCTGCCACTCAACAACACGCCGGAAGTGTTTGGTTTGCATTCCAACGCCGAGATCGGATACTATACGACCGCTGTACGTGAAACCTGGGCGCACCTGATTGATTTGCAGCCACAGACCGGTAAGTGGGATGATTGGTGGAGTTGCTGGAACTTGGAAAATGTATGCTCACGGCTCTACACTCAACCAGCAATGATGATGGTACCGTGAGGTACTTATTGCAGAGAGTACAATATTATTAACGTTAAAGTGTTTTAGAACAGCGCGTTTTCAGACATTTAGGCAGAAACCCTATTTAATCAGCAGCAATAAGTTTAAATACGATATTTTATTTCTCTTGTTGGGATAGTTTGCGTGGGCGATTTGTTTGTACCGCCTGTGTCTGAGGAAAATGGTATGTATAAGAAATACTCCTTAGTAAGCATGTGTTCTCTGAACCGTTGCCGGGAGCTTTTATAGTTCGTTCACTGTAAAGTTTACTTAAACTCAATACGATATCGCATATCACCATATTTTGTTGATTGATGTACAAGCACTCATAAACACACATGCACCTGTGAACATATTTGCCTGCGAGCCTTCGCTTTCACGCGTAGCCGGCCGGTCATCAATCACACTTGTCGACAGCGCACGGCTGCTTTTTGGAGCAAAGTCACGGTCTTAGCACATGTTTGAAATTTTACGCCTCAACAATGACAATATGTGGCATAAAACTATGCGCCACCCTTATCCGATAAACTCATAACTAACACTCACACACATACACACTCTGTGTAATCGCTTCGTCATCGTCAGGTGCGAATACGGGCGGCATCAGCCGGGATGAGTTTATTGACAAGGCGGCCGTGGACATACTGAAAAAGCTGCCGAAACCGTTCGATATATGGCGCGTGAAAAAGGCGTACCAGGTCAACATAACGCCCATCTGTGTGGTGCTGCTTCAGGAGCTCGAACGGTATAACCGACTGATCCAGCGGATGGAGCACACGCTGAACCAGCTCCGCAAAGCGCTCGCCGGCGAGATTGGCATGGACGCGGTGCTCGACAATGTTGCTCATGCATTATTCAACGGTCAGCTGCCGGATGACTGGCGAAAGCTGGCACCGGCCACCTGCAAACAGCTCGGTGACTGGATCGAACATTTGCTGGTAAGCACCCGGGCAATTTTGCTCCCCTCTCGGATTAACCACCGCCCGGTGAATGCTTGCACCCCGCGCTGAAGCGTGCTAATTAAAAAACGCAAAACTTTTCCTTTTCTCCGTGTGTCAAATTGCTCGTTTTAATTTTGCCACAATATTATTTTCCTTCCTTCCATTTCGGCCGAATGGATTCCACTAATGATGTGATGTCCTGGTGAGCAGCGAAGATCACAGCAGTATAAATATTGGTCAGTGTCCGGTGAACCGCTGGTGATGTGGCTGTCCGGGTTGCACATACCGGAAAGTTATTTAACCGCGTTAGTTCAGGTAAATTAAACAAACAGCATATAAATTACAAACTCTCACACGTATCCTTTATGCACGTGGTATCACTTGCTAACATCCATTACAAGTAGGAGGGAGAGAGTGTTGCAGTAATTTGGTACTGGGTATGTAACGATATGAGGACACAAGTGGTAGTAGTTTGAGCGATAATACTGATATTGGACGGCTCTCTTCAATTGTGCTGCAACTCGGAATGGGATCAAGGTCTAGTTTAATCATCACACGCCATTTATTCACGATTGTCTACAGTTTTAACAATCGATGTTCTTTTTTAGCTATTCTAGGTGTATTAAAAGATGAATTAGAAGCGTTTTACCCTTTTTAGTGATACTATGAGGAGCTACTGAGGAGCTACTACCTTGAGGAGCTTGTACTGACTTACCAAATAAATTTGAACCAGTAATTTTATCTCCTACTGATAAATGTTTGCTATATATCGTTTAAATAGAACCATTGAACCAAATTGATAACTTAGACGCTTTGATTGAATCGAAAATTGTTCCACTCAGTGATGGCGCGTGAGATGAAAGCTGGTCTTTAACCAAAGGTCAAATCAATTGATTACAAATGACATTTGAAGAACATTCTACCCATATTAAAATCTAAATATCAATCAAGCAAGGAAATCTAAATTGACAACAAAACCCATGTGCAAGAAACACTACCAAATGCCCAAACAAACCAATATCGCTCGTTTTCAATTTCAAACCCAATTTCTCGGATGCTATAATTTAAATGGCTCGATTTGCAAAGGAAGACGTTCAACAATTTTCAATGCATTTTCCGTTTGCGAAATCCAGTGCACTGTTCACATGGGTCATACAACCCAACAACCACTCCCACTCCGATTTGCATATTCATCGCTCAATTTCACATCCACTTCCTAGCAATTGGTGCCTTCACGTAACCCAAACCATGCTTATCAGTTTTCTTTTGCTGCATCGAAAACACTTATTTTCCAGATCGCTTGCCGGAAGAACAACTGGCCTCTGGATCGGTCGACGCTCTTCACATCCGTCACGAGGTTTCAGCGCGAGGACGAAATCGAGGAGCGACCCGAAGCGGTAAATCAATTTGAATTAATCTCTCTTTCTAGACGATTTCATTAGATCCGTTTAGATTAGTGTTGCTTTCTTCGGCTGGGGCGGGGGATGGGATCATCTTCCATGTGTGCGAAAGACACGTAAATCGCGTGCCTTGCTCTGGGCTGTTCGATTGCAATTCGATTAGATGCTAAGAACCCATGATGTTTTCCGCATGTGCCCGCCTGTCCGGTACCAGAACGGACTATGTGCTACCCATGGATAATACTGAGCTAGCCGCTTACCGAACTGCTTTACGTTCCAGCGCGTTAGGATTGAATCTAATCACTGCATCTCGTTGAATGTACGAGGCTCTGTTGCCTGTGGTGTCAAAGACATTTTTCTTTTCACGATCCTGATAGCTTTGTTTGAGTGTGTGCCTGTGTTTGTGCAGCATTTATTGGCCACAGGATGATTGGGAGTTCTAGCGGATACCCTTCGATATTGGTATCTTTATCGGGTTTGTACACCGAGAGTGGCGCTGATAACCGGTGCACCCTTGATTCAATATGACTCTACAGGCCGCTTCTTAAGCTAGAACTTCAATTCAATAAATTGAATTGGCTTCCGTTGGTCGCACTGCCACGATTGCCTCAGGGAAAATGGGAAAAATCCAATAATGCATTCACTATGGGAAAGTGATCAAGGTCGTCGTCTTAGTGGTTGAATTGCCAATATGTGTTCGACACTAGATGTTTGCCATTCGTGAGATGTGCAAATTGATTCATGTCGAAACAACGAGATTTGTAATTGAACGCAATCTTACTGTAAACACATATGCAATTTTTAGCATTTTGTGATTCAAATTATCGTCGAAGAAATGTCTCGTTTTCATTCTTTTTTCATCTCAAGTCAGAACTAATTTCTTGCAAATTGTTTTACTCCTTTGTTTTCTCTCCAAATTCAAAGACCAAAGGACAAGAGGCGAAGTTAGTTTATTTTGTAAAGGTATTGCTATCGTCCCCATTGCAACTATCCATTGCCACTTGGCTGGCCCGCTCCTCTCAGAAAACTCGGCAGTCTCTAGTCGTATGCAATTTGTCTTATTTGTACATTCATTCTTCTCTGTTTTTCCTCCGCTGGGAACACCGCCCGGGATGATGGTGATAAATGCAGGGCTGCTACGTGACCGGGCTATACCTTCAGGGTGCACGCTGGGATCCGGAAAACCGATGTCTGACACGTTCGACTCCGAAAGTGCTGGTCGAACCGCTGCCCGTGCTCTCGATCGTACCGATAGAAACACACCGACTGAAATTACAAGTAAGTAAACGCGCTCCTTTCAACCGCCCCGGGGATGGCTCCCACGCTTTATTTGATTATGTTGGCGCTGTCACATACCGAGTTTGATAAACATTTCGATTTATTCTTGAGCGAATGTGCGAGTACTGCATCGTCCACCTCTCTCTGTGTCCTAGTGCTCCAATGCATTGTGTGTATTTATTGTGTTTCTCCCTTTCACCGTACAATACTTATTGGTTGGCGTATGGGTCATTTGAGAGAGTGAGATATGTTCGTCAACATTCCAACTTTAAGCTCGGTGATGATATTAATTGTGTATAGTCTGTAGCAATGTTGTTTCTAATATTTTATTTTGTTCGTTACCTTTCTTTTTTTTTGTATATTGTCGGTGATTGCTCTCTGTACGATAGAACACTTTCCGGACTCCGGTTTATACAACGGCCGAACGGCGTAATGCAATGGGCGTTGGATTGGTGTTTGAAGCTGACCTGCGAACCGAGGAACACAACAGTCTGTGGGTACTGCAGCAGGCGTATGTCTGACGATGAATTTAGATTAAGTTACTCATGGTGTTTATATATTCTTGGTTTAAAAAAAATAAAAATTCGATGTTCACTTAGAGATAATTGGCCGCGTATTCTTTTTATACGCTATTATTTTAAACTGTAGCATAACCAGTGAAGTACATTTCTGCAGTTACTGGAATTGAACCCATGCACACTCCGGAGGTTAAAGCTTTCCGTTACGAACGGAACCGCGTTTGTGCGTAGCGTCTGCGCACTGACGCTTCCGTACTGTCACTTGAATCATCTGTGTTTATGAAAACAGTTGCTGGAAAATCAATAATTCCATCAACGAGCAGCTGCACCATGACGAAAGTAGTCGATAAACATTGCTAGTGAAATCTTCGAAATAAAGGTAAAGAATGTGCAAACTGTTGGTGGTAGTGTTTTGTGATACGTAAATTTGATTCGGCAACGAAGATGTTTATGGACGATAGTGGAATTGAGAGTGGTGACAAGCTGGAATCATTGTTCATCGATGAGTTAGCCAGCTTTGGGGAAGACCATCTGTTAACCGATACTGCTCTAGTAAGTGGACGGCGGATTTTAACGGAAAACCTATACCCGCTTGAGCTTTACTAAAATCCGTTTGTGTTCGTTTTTCTAGCCAAAGGTTCTAAAAAGCAACGTAGATTCCGACGCTGAGAGTGACATTTACTCTAAGCTAAACGATTTCGATGTAGTGTTTGAAAATCCGGCCGAACGGCATGATAAAATTAGAGGAGCTGTAGCAGCTGCTGTCGCCCCGGTGCCCGATTCCGACCGTCTTCCGCGACAGCAATACTCATCCAGTGCTAGTGGACGAAAGGTTCTAACGAGTGACAATAGTACCGATTCGTTCGCTTCCTCCTCGGCAACGTCTAGTGCAGGTACGGCCCCTACCGGTGCGAATGGAGATGAAGGCTCACAACGAGACCACAGCAGCAGCTCGGTGCCGCAGCTCAGCACCTGCAAGATACTGCAGCGGAAGCTTGAGCTCAAAGTGGAACGCGCCAAACGTAACTACCGACAAATGTATCACGATGGACAGGTAAGTTGACTCGATTCCTACGATCCTTTTAATAAGTCTAACGAGTTATCAATTTACCACATCTTTAGCAGGATCCAATCGTAAAGGAACCCAATATTAGCAGCCTCATACCGATATCTCGTCTTCCGATACCGGCTGGTCGGGAAAGTCAACAGCTCGTGGACGTAAATACAGGTTTTAACAGTGACGATGAGCTCGAGAATGTATCCTTCTTTCCGCGTCAAAATCGAAAGGGAAGCAGTGGTGGTGCAAATACCCGTCAAGAGTTGTCCGACACTTTCAGTATCCAGGAGATGACGATCGAGTCGGACAACGATGATCTCGATTTTGAGCAGTGTCGCAAGATGTCCGACAGTAAAGGCTACAGGAAGATACTGAACCATAGTAGCAGCAGTGTGACCGGAAAGGAAGATTATCTCGACAACGATACGCTGGACGAGGATGACGATTCGCAAAATCTGGAATTGTTGCCACCAAAAGGAGGCTACGCCCTCAAGGAGAATCTGCGGCGTTTGTTGTGCTGCTGCGCAAAAAGTAATGATTTCTTGTAATATGAGTGTCCATGTGTCGTCCATGCATGGATCTAAATCATGCTGTTGGTTCGCTCCGTTGTTGTATTACATTTTTTTTCCTGGCGCGATTCTTAGCGATTGTGGTGCGTACCACGGAAGCGTCAAAATGTATCGGCAAACTTACTGCTAGCAGCAAGAAATAAATGCTTCCTTTAATTGGGACGAAACTATTATTCGAGCACAAAATCATCCCTGTGTGTGTGTACGTGTTATATTGTTCGTTACATGTAGACATTCATCTCTAAATTAATGTTAATTGTCATCAAGGGTTGTTCGTCATACTGTCACCGATATCGATTCAATTTCTCATTCATTTATTATTTCCTATCGATCAGATTGTCAATGTTTATTCTAGACTCTATTTTTCTGCTCTAATTCACTGCATCCATCCCGCGGCAAACTACAATGCTACAAAAAGCCCCATATGGAGAGTGAGAAAGAGAGAGAGAAAGAGAAGGAAGGAGACAAAAAAGAAAAGGGGCTTGGATTGCTGACAATAAATTATTTACAGTAGTAAGCAACGAGGGGTAAATGGAAACACTACTGAGGCAAATGCATTTTTATGTTTTGCTCCACAGTCCATGCTGGTCCATACGCTTGTTCCTAGTTTCACTCTGTCCCTATACACGCATATTGTGCTGTTGCTTCATTGGTGAGTGTTGATTTTAGTAAATTGTGGCACAACAAACTTTCCTATTTTCTTCTGTTACATTTTATCCATCTATGGCGCACTGTCAACACTGATCATATCTATCCTTTGCTAGCGAAGATGTCTTCCCTATCCCTTCCCTTTCTTCCTACCGTCCTAACGATAAATCTAAACAACGACTTGAATTCTTTATAAAGGAAAAGTACTACGCGTAAACCTTGTCACTAAAATTGATTGTAGCTCATAAAAGTTTGCATCAGTTTGTGAGTGTCAGAGTGTTTTGGTTTCCAAATGCCTACCCTGCTGACTGAAAATGTCATATCTCGTTACGGATTAGCGTGCACTTCTGCACTGTCCTGAATCTGAAGAGACATTTACCTGGAGCAGAAATAAATAGATGTACAAAGCCATTTGTTTTTCTTGTATTGCAAGTTTGGTTGAATTCTGAAATGTTTGAGTTTCTAAACAGATAACGAGAGAATTACTAGTGATTCGTGGCTAGTGTGTGAGTGTGTGTGTGTGCTGGTTTCAATCTACATCGCGTTTCTGATTTGCAATAGATGGTTAAAAGATGTTCCCTCTCTTTTGCTATGGCACGATTTTTTTTTTTAGTTTGTTCAACGGTAACGGTTGTTTACATTAATCTGTCCTGCTAGCGTACACGATTTGCAGCAGAACCGAGCGTAGTACTTGTGGTTGCAGTAGTGCCCCGCGACGATAAGGTCACACTTGGCAAGCAGCTGATTATCGGTACATCCCGGTGGGACGTATACACCTGTGACGGGTAAGACACGGAGAGAAACCGTTAGCACATTTTTATTTTCCATTTTGCCAAAAATAAAACAAACGAATAATACCTTCAACGTGTATACTGTTTTCCTGGAATGCTTCCGACATTTCATTCCTCGCAAGACACTTATATCGGCCGCTGTCGGCCGGTATCGCTCCGGACACCATAAGCAGATTCGTATCGGTTATGTGTATGCGATCCGTAGGAACCAGCATCTGGCCATCTTTGAACCAGTTCACCGTCGGTCGCGGATATCCTTCCACGGTGCAGTTGATCGTGAAATTACTGTTTGGGCTCAGGTCACGTCCCTGCGGGAAGTACATGTGTACTCTCACCGGAGCTAAAAGGAAACGGATAGTTAGCGATAAGTTGCGTTCTTTGACCCAACCACACTTTCCTTGCACTTGTGCAGATAAAAGTAAGCAAGAGAGCAATATTACCAAGCACCACACATTTAGATTTTAGTAAACAGAAAAGCAATCAACCCTCTACCCGCTTACCTGGCGGACGAACGACTACTGGTGGTGGCTGAGCGACTGGTGGGCGGGGCCGTGACGGATAGCGTTCGACCGGTAGCGAAGGACGCACCGGTACAGGAGCAGCTACAACGTACTTCATGTACTTTTCATCCAGCGGATTAACCGGTGTTGCTAGGTTGTAGCCAAGCAGTGTTACTGTGCGTGAGATACCCTTGCCTGCACCGGAGTATGCCTGGCATACGTACGGGCCGAGATCTTCTAGACGGACGCGTGCCAAATGCAGTGAATAGTCACGATTCACAATCTTCAGTGGCATCATGAACGTATCGCGCCACCAAGTGACGATCGGTTTCGGGAAGCCACCGGCCGGGCAGCGCAATGTTGCCGGTCCCTCCAGCTCAACCACCTGCGAATCGTTCAAGTTGCCGGCGATATAAGCATCACGTGGCACTGGGTCTGCAAGCGTAACCGGCGTGTCGTGGCGTGCCGAGTGCGTTCGTGCGTGGTTAGTGTGCATGTTTGACGAAGTAGCAGACCATTCACCATTTCATTTGAAACCCATCCACATTTGAAGAAACAGTTTTTTTTTTTTTTTTTGTTAGTCAAAGGTGTTGAAATTCCGGTTCCAGGAAGGGAAAAGATAAAACGAAAGATTGCCGAGAGAAGAAAAGCAAGTTAGCTACCAAGAAGGATGTGTGTTAACACCACTGAAGAGTGCGCATGCCAGGAGGCATCCCGGAGTTAGTTACAGTCAGGGATCGAACACCTCAATCCATTCATCGGAGATTAGTGTGTACATACCGTTTACTGTAAGTTGGACTTCTCGAAGCGCAGGCTCACCGATGCCATTGTCTGCGATGCAGACATAGGTACCGGAATCGGTGCGATGCAACTGCACAATCTTTAGATCCCCGTCAGAGGTTAGCACGTATCGGCCCTGGTTGGTGTTGAGCTAGAAATTTAAGACGAAATGTTTTACTAATCTATTCCATCGAAACTCCTCAAACACTTACCATAATTTCACCCTTACGCCAACGAATAGAAGGTGGCGGGAATCCGGTCGCGAAGCATCGCAGAACGGCAATTCCACCTTCTTCCGACTTGATGTCCAGCTCATCCTGGGATACCTCTTTCAGCATAGTTGGTCCTGGGACACCCGGCTGCACCCCAGAAGGAACCACCGGACGATCGACGGGGCTGATACAGATATGAGCACAGCCTGCCTGACAGCACTTGTTGTTACCACGACAGTCAGCATCCGAGTAGCAGTCGACACTGCAGTGCGTAGCGTTAGCCAGCACTGGGCAGTCACCGGATTTATGTGACTCACGGCACACTCCAACAAACTCGGAACCGGTACCTACCAACGCGCCACCACTCTGCACATCCACCACACACAGACTGCCCTGTGGGCAGTAGTGACCAGCGCACGGATCATTACACTGACAACGTTCGCAACCATTGGTAGGATCGTACGACTTTGCAATACCGTACTGACACGCGAGCTGGCTACATTCGTGTTCGTACTGTTCGCAGGGATTTACCGCATTAGCTATAGAAGAAGAACAACAATATGTGTTAGTGACAGAGTCAACGAACGTTAAAAGGCCTGTTCCCCCCAACGTTAGTCACTATGGCAACACAGATCAGAGAGGCGGAGAGCCGATGAAACAGATGATATCTAAAGAATGGAACCCACTCGACTTGTTAGAAAGTTGATGACCAATGACTTGCATTTGCATTAGAACGTCCAGCATGAAGTTGATGAAAGAAGAAGATGAGGATAAAGACGATGATCATTTCCGGAACCGATGTTACTCCAATTGTAATCCACGCATCATCTTGTGTGATGTGTTCTTATGCATGTAATTACTCTGAGAACCGAAACTTTAAACCTTCCTCCAACACACCGTAACGCAACGAAACACAGATAGAGTAGACTAATTCGCAATGCATAAGTGATAGAATGGCAGCTTTTAGTGACAATTTTTCTTCCATTAGCAGCAGTAGCACCGGCTGTAGCAGCAGCAGCAGTCATTTTTCCCTTGCAATAGCGATGACGACTTACATTCAATGGTACAGTACGTGCGACAGTTACTGTATGAGGGGAAATTGTTCCGATTGCCGCCGCAGCCACCATAGCGGAAAGCAAAACATGTCTCCCGCTCTGGATCGTAGTACCATCGTTTCTGGGACCTAGGCCGACATTTGTTACCTTTCCTATACGGAAGGCTACAAACGAGTAACTTTTCTGCAGCCCCTACGAGTAGGTGCATAAATATGATTGTACGAGAATGGGGCATTAAAACTGACGAGTTTGGAATGATGGAATTTCCTTCGAGCGTCTTTAATAATGTGGATGCAGGAAATCATACACCCACCCTACTTACCAGCATCTTCGAAGCCCGGTCGTTGGTGGACACACGTTCCTTCACATTCTTCGGCGCTGACGAAACGATTACCATTTCCATCGCAGCCACTATAGTTGAAGGCGTAACAGGCGTGCGTCCTCGAGTCGTAGTAGTACATTGGTATGCTTTCCGTGCACGGGCCTGCTACGACCGTATCTTGGCAGACATCTGCGGATAGGAAATTCAAAGAACAATAGATTTACAGTGCCAGATATAACAATTGCGCCTGCTTTCTAGACTATGATACCTACCTACACCACGATACATTCCACACACTCGTTCACACTCTTCCTCCGAGCTGTAGCGGTTCGCGTTGCCACCAGCACCACTGTACCGGAACCGTTCACACGACCGTCGTTCCGCATTGTAGTAGAACAGAATCACATCACCATCTCCATCACCATAGTCAGGCACTTCATCGCACCGGCTAACATTGCTGGGTTGCTGCTCGGAAGGTCCGCGCATATCGACATCGATCGGAGGCTGGGCTCCGCTTGGGCAGCTTCGCTCACATTCCGCCTCACTGGCAAAGTTGTTACCATTACCACCGCAACCACTGTACGCAAATCGAATGCACCGTTGCTCGTTTGGTTCGTAAAACCAGCGTTCCTCATTTCCACTGCACTCGCCATACGCGTGCGGCAGTTGACAAACGTCCTGCGGACCTGCACCGCACGCCTGCTCACAATCTTCAGCAGTTTGGAAGTTATTATCATTGCCACCACATCCCGTGTAGGTGAAGATAGCACAACTGCCGGTCTGTGTATCGTAGTAGAAGCGTGCCTGGTACGGGCTACACTCACGATCTCCATTATCCATCGGTAGCTGACAATAGCTACGATCGAACGGTGCGCTCGGATCGGTACGTCCAGGGGTTGGCGCGGGTACTGCCGGGGCTGGAACTTCTGCTGGTTTGGGACCCTCATCGATACACCGGTTAATGCAGGACTGTTCGTCGGCAAAGTTGTTCCCGTTGCCCCCGCATCCACCGTAGTAAAACTGGCGGCATCGTTCCTCCTTCGTGTCAAAGTACCAGTGGGCCGTGTAGTTTTGACACTCGCCGATCTCCGCCGGCAAGAAGCAGGTATCTTTCTCTGTGTGAATTTAAGAGGACATGGAAATATTAGCATGCAAATGAACACTCTAGCGATACAACCGTAGAATGAGTGTTACGGACGGCTACAAGTGTTTAGTACAAAAGCCTTAGTTGGGAAAAAGTGGTTAGAACTCTCACACTGGAGGTTTGAAAAGAATGTAAAACGATCTTTTTGTTTTAGAATAAGCCGAAACGGGTTGTTGTGCCAAAGTTTCGTTGTTGTTGTGCCAAAAAGGAACAGTTTTCGTGGTTTGCCTACTTCAATTTTGTATCCGGGTTTCCGGTATATTTTATTATATTTTGTTCTCGTTTCGCTCTCTTTTCGGGTGGATGAATGAGCGCAGCAGGTTTTTTCTTTGGAAATGTGAAGGAGGGGTCGGTCGTACGGTTTTCGTTTTTTTATGGGATCCTCCAGGCCCCCAAAAATATCCTGAGGCGCACACTACTACTACTTACCAACCTTCGGTGGGCACCGCTCTTCGCAATGGTCGCGCGAAACGAACTGGTTGTCGTTGCCGCCGCAACCGGTAAAGTAGAAGGGCATGCATTTCTGACTGTCGCTAGCAAAGTACCAGCGGGCCTGCTGCTCCTCGCAGCTGCCCGTGTCCAGCGGTTCTCTACAGCTTGCTACATTAGCGAATGTAAGGGGATTTAAGGTAGATAGCCCGGGTTAAGCCCGTTCACAAGTGTTAAGGCACAAACATACAGCAAAAACCGTGAATATATAGAACAGAACAGATAGAACAGACAGAAAGATAGAAAAATCATCAGCACACCAATCGCTGTCATACAGCGGCCAACACCTGGGAGCAAATGGGTAGAAAGGGCATCTGTTGTCCGCACATACATGCACTGGCACGGTCTGAAACAACTACACAGGCATCTTGCCTGCTCCGGATACTTACGCTTGTGTACGCCCGGTTTCTTGCAATGATAGCCGCAGGAGGCCTCCGTCGGGTAGTTGTTCTTGTTACCCTTGCACCCTCCATAGTAGAAGGGATGGCACGCGTCCGATTCCTTGTCGTAGTACCAACGCTCGAATGTACCATTGCATGGTCCAGCTTCCATCGGTTGTTCACAAGGTGCTACAAAGACAGATCGTTAGTCCCAGAAATGGCCAGATTCCCCCACTCCATAATGCACACTCACGTTTCGAATCGTCCACACTGCACATCGCCTTACAGTCTTCCAGCTTCTCAAACCGATTGGCATTGCCCAGACAGCCACCGTACGTGAACTGGGCGCACATGTTCCGTTCCGCGTCGTAGTACCACATGTTGTAGTGTCCGGTGCACGGACCGGTAATCTTGGGCAGATGGCACACATCCTTTCCGCCTGGCGATTCGCAGATGTTCTTACAGTCCTCGGCCGAATCGAACCGATTATTGTTACCCTCACAACCTCCGTACCAGAACCGTCCACATCCACCATACTCCACGTCAAAGAAGTGCTTAACGGTGTAGTTATGGCACGGACCCTTGTCCTTGGGTAGTGCGCAAGCTTTCTGCGGTGATTCCGGCACGGCGGTGCACCCTTCGAACTTGCTACCCTGCGCCTCACTGACACCGTCAGGACAGCAACCATGCTTACTGTCCGCACAGGTACAACCTTCACCATCCAGTCCCTTTGCAGGCGTTTTGCCGTCTGAACAGCACTTGAACTCACTGTGCGAACAGTGGCAGCCGTGATTGTGCGGTCCCTTCGCCGGCGTAACTCCATCCGGACAGCAACCGAATTGATGGGCATGGCATGGACAACCTTCGAACTCCGGTCCCGTCGCTTCCGTCTCTTTGTCCGGGCAGCAACCGTGCCTTGCGTACTGACAGCCGCATCCCTCATTGTCGTGACCCCGAGCGGACGTCTTGTTATCCGGACAGCAACCGTACGGTGCATACTGGCAATCGCATCCCTCCAGATTAGGACCTCGGGCAGCAACGACATTATCTGGACAGCAACCATACGGTGTCTGCAGGCAGCAACCCTCGCCGCTGTGTCCGTGCGCTGGTGTCTTTCCATCCGGACAGCATCCGAACGGTTCCCGACTACACGCTTCACAGCCCTGCCCATCGGGCCCACTAGCAGCCGTCGTATTATCCGGACAACATCCATGCGTCGTACTGGCACAACCATCCACGGCTGCTGGTTCTTCTTCCTTGGCCGGTTGATCGGTAGCGGAAGTTGGTTTGTCTTCTTCCTCCTCCTCCTCCTCTCCCGAACATCCCTTCGCATTCGGTCCCTTCGCTTCGGTGGATCCATCCGGACAGCAACCGTACTTGCCCGCCGTACAGCCGGCAACGGTCGTCGTCTCAACTGGGCAGCCTTCCTCATCATTACCCTCCGCCGGTGTAACCTTATCCGGGCAGCAGCCAAACAGTGTATCGGCACACTCTCCCTTGGGACAACCCTTATCGTTCGGTCCCTTGGCCGGTGATAACCCATCCGGACAGCAGCCATGCTTCGTTTCCTTGCACGTTTCCGCCAGCGTACAACCCTCCAGGAACGGTCCCGATGCTTTCGTTTTGCCGTCAGGGCAGCAGCCGTGCGTGGATTTGGCACACTGGGGCACCTTCGGGCGCGGTTTGCATTTGCGTGGCTTCTGCTCCTTGGCAATGATCGAGGTGAGCGTGTACGGGGTGCTGCTTTCGGTGTCGTCCGTTTCATCATCGGTGGAAGCATCCGTTGAAGATGCCCAGATGTCGTAGGTGGTTTCGTCCACTGTTCCTTCAGTTACGGTTGAGCCTGTGAAGTCGTCCGTCGAGCCGGTTGTGGTGGGTTCTGTCGAGTCCACGGTGGTGGAACTATCGACGGTCGATCCACCCGTCACTGTAACTTCCGTCGGTTCCGCTTCACTCGAGCTGTCGGTAGAAGTTGCTGTTACTGATGGTTCACTAGTCGATGACACTAGTGATGTATCGGTGGATTCAGATCCTTCCACCATTTTGGTGGTGGAATCGGTCGAGCTCTCATCGGTTGAGGCTTCGGTAGAAGAACCGTCACTGCTGTCTGTTGCGGTTTCCGAAGCGATCGTTGTGCTTACTGCCTCACTAGCATCGGTCGTGGAAGGCATATCTGAGGTGGACATGTCATCCATCGTGCTGGTCTGGTCCATCATCGTTGTGGAGCTAACGCTAAGGCTGGTGGTGCTTTCCTCATCAGTTGTGCTGGAGGACGTCATATCAGTCGTTGAATCTGATGAGTCTGTTGTCGAAATACTGTCCGTCGTGGTTGGCATCGAGTCCTCCACTGAGGAAGACTGACTTGCCGAAGCCATTTCTGATGATTCGGTTGAGCTTTGTGAGCTCGCCTCCGTAGAACTCGATTCCAATTCCAATGAGGTGCCGGATGAGACGGATGACTCCGTCGAGCTACCCATTGCGTCCGAAGATGCATCATCCGAGGAACGAGAAGCGGCAACAACTGTCGTAGCCTCACCCGCATCACCCGAGCCTTCCGATACGTCCGACATTGGACTGCTTCCATCACCCGAACCTTCCACCGTCGTGGCATCGGTCGTCGAGCCCTCGTCCGGATCGGTTGCACCAGTATCGAAGCCCGTCGCATCACTCATCATCATTTCGTCCGTTTCGAGAGAAGACTCGGTCGTGCCACTAACGCTGCTTCCCAGCTCAATGCCGTCGGCCAGCGACGTATCCTCCGTCACCATCATAACACCATCCTGTCCCTCCGTACTAACACCCGACCCGTCCTCATCACCATCGCCACTCTCCTCACCGTCCTCCTCCTCATCCTCATCGCACAGCTCATCCTCATCGTAATCATCGTCCACTTCCGGCTGCTTGCTGCCCGCTTCCACCGGAATAACCTCATCATCCGTACAGTCGTGTTTATTACAGCTTTCCGTGGCCAGCTGAATCTTGTCCACGTCACAGTTCGTCTCCGGCACGACCGTACCGTTGGCGAGACAGACCACCTTGCGCGACATCATACCACCGCCACAGCTCTTATCACAGTCCGTCCACGGTCCTGCGAACCACTGTCCGGGACATTCAGGCGGTCCCTCACACTCACGTTCCTTTTCCGGCTTCTGCTCCGGATCACACTTGTAGTCATCGTCCGCACGCTTCAACGACTGCCCATCGAACACCGCGCAGACGACGGTACGGGTCTGTACGCCGTTACCGCACACCGCCGAACACTTGCTCCACTGGGACGTGTACCATTGGTATTCGCATGGGGTCAGTTTGCACTCCCTCCGCAGCTCTGGCATCTGTCGATCTTCACAGAACGATGCGTCATACACGGTGCCTGACTTGGAAGCACAGTGCACCGTTCGAGTTTCCACCGTTGCACCACACTCATCGCACTGGAAGATGGATATAAACAGCAAACAAAATGCATTAAAACATCTAGTCGGTTGAAGAGCCAAAATAAAGCGCCTAAAAGTATGCAATTTAGTGTCACTTAAGCCCAATCGAATTATCGGGTCCAATTATACTCACTCCACTCCAGGATGATGTAACGAAGTCCACACCCTCGCACGGTCTCAGCATACACTTTTCGCTGACGGCCGGTTTTTCCGTAATGCACTCGTCGTCTTCCAGCACCGTAATGCGCCCATTTTCCTTCCGATAGCAGACCACCTTACGCGTTCGCTCGCCTTCACCGCACAATTTGTTACACTGTGGATGAAAGGACAAACTGTAGAGGTAAGTCCACTCTTTGCCTCACTCCTTATACTCTAACACCACACTTACCGGTGACCATCGGCCAACGTACCACTCGGGACAGATAGTGCCCTGATTGCATTCCCGCTCCGTAGCCGGTTTGTTGCCGACCTGCTCGAGGCAAACGTCATCTTCGATCTTTTTCGTTTCGCTAGAAAACAGAAAACAAAAAATCGGAATCAGTGCACTCAGTATTTGGAAATTGGATTTCATAATGTCCTCTGGCTCCTCACTCACTTACCCATCAGCCGACACACGCTCGCAGTACACTTCGCGCGACTGCTTGCCCTCGGTGCCGCACGGTTTCGAGCAATTGCTCCACGGACCTTCGAACCACCGTGGTGGACACGGTTGTTGACCACACTTTTGTGTCGTCGGTGGCTTCTCACCCAGATTGCACAGTCCTTCGTCCACCTCCTTCAGGGAGCTCTTGCTGTTGCACGTCACATTGCGCGTCTGAACACCGCCGCCACAAGTCGCCGTGCACGGTTCGAACGCCGTGTACATCCACGAGTAGCTGTCCGGCTCATCCACTGGTGCCGATTTCGACGACACACTGTACTCGTAGTTAACGCCCACATTACGATCCTGTGACAGCAGCACCAGATAGACCGATTCCGTCGTCGGACCGAGACACGTGAGCCGATCCGGTGCGGCAAAGCCCTGCGGACGCCGCTCGTAGTGCCAATCGCAACCGGCAAAGTGGATGGTGCGCGGGAAATCGATTCGATAATTACCGTTCAGATGGTAGAACCCGGTCAGATTGCGTATCGCCAGATAGTTGTTCGATGGGGCACGCTCGCTGATCAGCACGTTTGTTGCACCGGTCGGGATGAGCAGCAGATCGTTGTACCCGACCTGCAGATTGTTTGCATCGAGCAGCCCGGATGCCGTCTTGCAGCTGCTACCGTCACCCCGGCAGATCCGACAATTGTCCTCCTTTGCCTGCGAGCCCAGCATCATGTCACAGCCGACCGGTTGACAGGTGCCGTCGACGCACACGTTAAACGATTCATCGTTACAGCGCGTTCCGTCCGTAACCTTCGCCCGATGACGATAGTAGAACCGTTCGCCCACCGGCATACAGTTCAGCTCGCACGGGTTCGGTGCACGGGTGTATGGTACCCACTGGTAACGGTGTCCTTCGAATGGGACATCATTAAACTCCGAACATTGCTGCTTGCGGAAGTCCAGCTCACGCTCGGGACAATCCTGCGGTGCAAGAGGGGGAAACCAGCAAACAAAATGTTGTAAGTTTGTGTATTTAATTGAGCACATGTAACTGATGCAAACGAATAAAATCAGTACTATTTCTAGTGTGCCCAAAACGGTATATCTACAGCATCTTCTATCAGTATAAATCGATCACAATTATTCACGTCGGTTGGAGAAAAACAAAACCTTGGCGAGCAAAACAATAACACATCCGTCCGGAAACGGGACGAGCAAAATAACCCAATATGAATGCATAGCACGATGCATCCCTGGTGCTCCGGTAGTCGTTTATCAGGGTACCGGGAAGCGAATATGGGAAGAAAAACTGCAAACCGAAGAGTAAAAATATAAAAAAAAGAAAAAAAACGAAAACCATAATGTAATCGATTTGTTAGGATCAGGTTGGTCGCATTCTTCCGTTTCCGTTTCGCTTTTCTTTCCTTCCAGCTGTTTTCAATTTTGCTGCAGGCTGCACTATTCT
This sequence comes from Anopheles christyi, assembly GCA_000349165.1. Classification (NCBI taxonomy): domain Eukaryota; kingdom Metazoa; phylum Arthropoda; class Insecta; order Diptera; family Culicidae; genus Anopheles; species Anopheles christyi. Next base: position 16,632 of record KB700793.1, on the reverse strand, counting down.
TGCACGTGAACACGTTATGCCATTCCGGACCCAATATTGAGCCAATGATGCTGTGTACCACCTAGAGTAGAGGGAGAGCGAAAACAAGGAAAAACGCTGTCCGACACACACAGTCACACCAGCAGAAGGTCCTTGGCTCTTTGCTACATCCAACCTGCACCGATGTGCACGGATCGTTGCAATTGAATATGTTTCACTAGCATAATAAAATTTATCGACACAATTATAGCGCATCAACGGGGAAAACCACCCTCCCACTCGAAATGGTAGGGGGACAATTGCTGTGTGCTGGTGTTTTTAAATGCGATGATAGTGCTCCGTGTGTCGGTGGCAGGTGGTTTCTCTGCTGTTGCCCTGCACGCTTGTTTGTCAACCTTAGACAAAATCGATCGTAACAGAGAACAGCAGCAGTACCATCGTGTTATTAAATCTTCCAGAAAAGGGTTGAAGCGACGGCGACAGAAAGAACCCGGAACTGATGACACTGATACCTTAATTAAATGAATCATGGTTACGTGCTTTACAGTAACTTGAGCAAAGCTGTGTAGTTCAGTATGTCATTGTTTCCTAAGTGTTTTCCTTTGAACACTTCAGGCAGGGCTTTTGTAGAAACTGTTTTTTGTTTTTGTTTTTTTCATGTACTTGTCATTAATTTTTGTATTTTGAGAGTTTGAAAGGATGGATCTGCTTCAAAGCATGAGGAAATTACATTGGACTGGACTGCAGAAAGTATAATAATCTTAATGTATTCCCAATCAAAGAAGAACAAAATGGTAAAAAATGGAAAATTCGTTCCAACAAATGGTTTTATTCTACTCTAGACTTCACTTCCTTTGTTGAAACAGAACAGCCTGGAAAACTTTAGTTCCATTAAAAAAAAAAAAAAAAAGGCAATCGAAATGGGAAATGAAGGTAAATAATTAACGCTGAAAAGAAATTAAACTCGCACACTTCGCCACTCTCATCAATAACAGATCAGCTTCTGCTCCAATCTCAATTAATCTCATTTCCACGCCATGCACTCAAGTGCCCAACGATTGGTACACCTTGCAACGATTTGCGTTAAACTTGACGGACACAAATTACATGAATAGTTGATACGGTTGATCACTCCAGCACACAACTTCTGGAAGCTTGCAGCTCGAAATGGCCCTTCAAATCGGGTAAACAGTACATTTGCGTAAAGTCGTTCTGTGCAAATGATTCCACACATCTTGCTTGCCATTTCGTCACACTTACCTGTGTGTTGCAGGAGAAGTATTTCCTCTTTCCACCGGTACAGACAGGCGCACCGTTGAAGCTGCAGAGAAAGAATTGTACACAATTGTGTTGTGTTTTTATTTTACACCAACCATTACGCAAATGCGCTTAGAAATTGGTTGTACTCACTCCCGATCAAGACATTCGCGTTCCTGGTACGCAACGCCTCCGCCGCACGTTCGCGAACACTCGGACGGGGCACCCCACGGACCCCACCGTTCATTCGGTGGTCCTTCGCCGCCTGGTATGATGAAACTTTCCGGCTGGTACAGATTACTGCCATGCTGCCGTTTATGCCGTGCGCCAAACTAATGGGAAAGAGGAAGGTAAAGAGGATCATCATTAGACACGGGTGAACAGGGTGTGAAGGTGGTAGAGATGGCTCGAGATGCGATTAGATGTCCAACATTGTGCCGAATGTCGATGGCCTTGTAAAGCGGTGGCTAGCGGGCGGTAGAAACGAATGTACTGTAGGCCATTCTTATGTAAACAAGTTGTGAATTTAATTTTAAAATTAGATGCTCTCGCGTCCATTCCTCTTACAAGGCCACACTGGCGAGGGCGTGTGATTCATTCCGTGTGATTTTGCTGGTGGAGATTCTTGGCATTCCAGTCCCCCCCCCCCCCAGAAAGAAGGCATCAATGGCATATACTTCTATTACATACCAAACCGCCTGTGGTTCTCGTCGTAAGCTCAGTTTACAGGGAGGTAGGTGGCGATTTTTTTAACTGGTTTGGGATGCAGTGTATATCACTCCAAACATCAGGAGAAGAAAACGGTACAAGAGGGGAGGTGGGCAGGGGGCACAAGCTGTGCCGTTGTCAACCGAAATTGCTGCCTGCATTTTTTCCCTATTCAATGTACTGCGTCCTTTACCGGTGCAAAAGTGACACGGAGAAAAAAGGGGAAAGCTTACCAAGTTCTGCGACCATTAGGTCAAGTGCTACCTTTTCCCTAATCTAACGCAACCTTCCTTCATCCGATCGACTTGTGAGCAAAGCCAAAACCTAATTTTCCACCCGTTCTGAGTCTGAAAATGTTCAGACTAAAGCCTTCCCTGTTGGACACACCTGGCAATGTTCGTTCGATTTCATTAACATTGATCCCCCTTCTAACATGGTCCTTTTTCCTTTCCTATCTTCTTTTTTTTTTCAAAGTACGTTATAAGTGTGTCCCGCTCTGTCTTTGCTACTTTCCTCCGGGCTAGAAGTTTCAATTAGAAACCGGCGCGCCCCCCAAATGACAACTGCTGGCAGAGTCGGTCGGTACGGAAATTGAATTTTTACTTCAGCCACTGTTTAGAATCGCCGTATCTTCACGACCTACACCCACATGCTCCTCCCGGAACACCTTTGATAGGTGCCGTTCACTTACCCGTCTGGATTCGGTAAAGCTCAGCTGTAAGGTCACTAGTAACACTAACAATTTAGTATATCTGAAAAAGAGAAAGAGAGGAGAAAGGGGTTGGTTATTTCTACTGAATAAAACTTTAATGTTAATGCTACTAAACGAATTCAAAGTTGGTCAAAAATGTTAAAAAGGAAAGTGAATGTACTTAAACTACCATTACATAAGATTGTTCTTTATACTTAAATCATATTATAAGCATACAAAAGAGGATCACTGCTATCATTATTTTGCAATTGTTCTTTGCCCAATGGTACGTCCTCGATTTGCGACGGTTCATATTATAATTGAACTTGCTTCCCTTTTTAATGCTTTTCATGATCAGAATATTTACAAAGAGAAGATGAATAAGATTGTCTACCTACAATTGCTTATAATAAAATATACATGTTGGTTAAATGGTAACATATTTTCTCCCACCCCAAACCCCCCCTCCCCCACCCTGGTATTTCAGAATACCCACGTTCTAACACTTTTAATTGCCACATCAATGTGCAACCCTCCCAAAAGGTACGATTTATGATGCTAAACATTCTCAATGCTGTTTTTTCGATGAAGCTTAATCGCGCTGTATCCAGACTGTATTTGTCTTTTAAAATTCGCTAAGCGTTATTATGATGTGCTGCCTGCTTCCCAACTGCACAGTGTAGCTCCTTCACTCAAGTGCAAGAACACACAAAGCAACATTATCCTAGGAACACACATACAACCAACCACCCAAACACCCATCCAGTTCATTCTAAAACAATAGGCAGCAGATGATTCATCATTATCATACCACTGGCACTCGAATAATCCTACCGGCAGAAACCCATGGTGCCACGAATCTTAACACCGTGCCTTCCGTTATGGGTTGTTCGCTGAGCAACAAAACCGCAATCTGTTGTCGCACCCTATATCGCCCTCCTCCCGCTTTAACCCTCCACAAGAAAGTGTGCCACGCTGAAGCATCTTGAAGGAGTCAGCAGTGCCGGGGATTTCAACGGCTTCCCTTTGGGGCGTATGGGGCACGGCACGAACGTTCTGCTAAGACGTTTTCGTTTTTCATCACTCATCGCCTCCACCCGCACACACGCACTTCGGCCCTTAATGAAGATGATTTAAATAATGAGGAGCCAACAAGTCTGCCTGGTTCTTGATAGTCCTTCCCTCAGTGTTTGCTCTCCACGTTTACACGTTCGCGCATTACACGTATTACAATGAGCATTAGCACACAACGGCAGAAAAACCGGAGCTGATGGTAGTAGGTGATTGCACCGTTCCGCATCGCTTCCATTTATCAGTGGAAATTATGAATATTAATTTAAATTTTAATTATCCTTTGACGGTATTCACACTACGTTTAAAACAGTCGTTTTTGCCACGGTTGATATACACGCTTTTTTCGCACCCTTTTTTTGCGCTCTGGAAACGCCCTTATAACACACGCACACAAGTGAGGTCTACAGATTTTTAGTGCCATAATATTGCAGTGTGCCAAATATTCCGCTACCACTAGTACGTACTGAACCTTTTGCTTTCTTCGTTCGTTCCCATTAAAACTGACTTTCCACTATTTCACATTCTCGAACGGCGTTTGTTTGGGTGAGAGGGGATGATGGGCAAACGTATTGGCTGATGGCCAACCGGTCTCGCAGCTTGCTCATTATACTAGGCATACGCACCAGAGCGGATGGTAGCAGATAATGGTTCCCGTGTTGCTAATGTTTGCAAATATAAGCTCACACTTGCCACGACTTACCAGAAGGGAATATGTGTGAACAAATACATAAATTCATAAATTTGCACTACGCAACTTTGCCGACCGATCCCCATGGAAGATGTGTGTGTGTGTGTAGAGCAGTGTGTCCTGTTCCTGTGCCTAACGATGGCTTGAACTAGATTACCATATTGGCAAAGGTTTTCACTTTATTTGTTTCACCATCTGTAATACTGTAATAAGGAAACCAATGTTTTTTTTGTATGGAAAAATGGATGCTTTAAGATATGTTTGTTTATAATTCATCATACAAACAAGCTGGCGAGGCACAAGTGTGTAAGCAGTTAGCTTTCCCGGAAAAAGCGTGTAGAATTGAAAGCTAAGACCGATAAACTCAACATCCCTGAGCAACAATGCTGTTAAATAAATATCACCGACAAAGCGTGCATGGGATCGAGTTTCGCAATTACGATTACGGCATTGGCATTGACTTAAGGTAAACAGGAAGAATGCATTAGTCTACGAGGTTGCCGCCAGTTGCTAGTTGCCTTCAAATAAATTTCCTCGACGCGCGTAGGAGTTCGTGGAAGCTGGCGTAATATCAGACAGCGCTGTAATTGATCATCTAGCGTAGTTTTTTTGTTGTTGAAAATTTGCGATATTTATACTCACACGCACGGAAGAAGTATCGCCAATGAGTTGAGCGAACGTAAACTAATGCGTAAGCTCGAAACAACAAAAACAAGAGCACCATCGTGAGATTTGTGAGTGTCGTAATCCATGTTGGGGAAACAAACCGCCATTATTATATATGTACATGACATAATTGTAACGACCTTCAAATCGGGAATTAAATTGAGTAGAAGATAGTGTGAAGAATTGCTGCCATGCAAAGTGATCGCCCTGATGAACCATCTGTTTCGATTGGCTCACTTTAAGACTTTTAATAATCATGATTTTTATTATTTTCACCCTAAAATCAAAACTCAAATAAAACAAATAAACTAAGGTTTATTTTACCATTTTTCCACCAAGAGAGTTGTTAACATACATCGACAAACAGCAAAATACAGCACTCCATTACAGCTCACAAACAGCGCGTAATACAGCAATTTTCCACAAATCAGCAATCACATTTGCAATAACCCCAATTGCTTCGCTATCAGGCGTCAATTTGTCGATGGCTGTGTCGACGACAAATCGGTGGTTCGTCCGTTCTTTCAAACCGCCCCAAAAGAGGCAAACGATAGTGCCCCGGCCCCGGTTGCGGATTGTGTGGGAGGACGATAACATCGCGTACTGTGTTTACCTCCAAAACATCTAAATTCTCATCTCAACGGCTCTCTGTTTGGTCAAAAACCGCTGAATACATGGTCAACGTCATCGGCCACAAAACCAACGACACAGCATATCCGGTCCGCAGCAACAGCATCATGTAGGACGGCTTGTCCAGCTGGAAAGGTCAAGCCATATCCTAGCGTCCGTTATTCTGCACCAACTGGTTCCATCCAATCAAGTCCAGAGTTCAAATCAGTGGCGTATGCCACTTGATTAAAGCTATGTAGAGCCAAACAAAAATGGTGTGGTACAGGCGAAATGGACTTTAATTTTCAGCAGCGTTTCCACGTGAAATTGCGAATCTCCGCTGACTACAACGGTGTTTTGTTCGTATGTGCTTCGCGACCCTGCTTCTCCTTTCCTACTGCTGTGTGCTCCTTTATCTGTGGGATAAGCGCAACATTATCACACCGATACACTGACCGGGTGTCGAAGGACGAAGAATGATAATAAAATTTAGTTTAACAGCCCGGGAAAACAAGTGACCAGAGCGAGCGTTTGGCTAGGGGTTTAATCGAAGCCCATCGACCCATCGCCAAAAACCGACGGTGCAGTCGTCAAACCGTATTCCTGCTATTCTGCATTGGTCCATCGGTGACGCATCTCGAAGGTTTTCCGCTGGCTACCCTCGACAACTCTCCATGGATTGATGAAATTGATAGTATGAGTGAGATAATTAATTTTCCTCTCTATTTATTCACCCATCCGCGATCACCACGTATGTTTAGAATGTTGCTATGGGGGGGGGGGGAGGGGAGGGGCAGAAGGATCGACTGAGAGACTGTGAGCAAGCGATAGTTACTTTATGTTCGGATCGATTACCCCGTCGAATGAGCAATAAACAGTGGATCGATTAGCGAAAATGGAACAAGGAATGAATGCTGGTTTTCAACAATGCTGGGTGCAAATTATTTATCGATAGTAAAATGGTGCTGTCTGTAAGCGTTGCTTCTTTGGTTTGGATTGAAATTACTTTTCTAAAATTACTATTATTAATTAAGGAGATGTAAAAGGACACTCCTTCACAATTATATTGTTAATTTGATGTGCATAACGTTTTTGCATTTCCATATTTAAACGTAATGTCGTATGCGAATATAAACAGATCTGCATTTGTAACTTAATTTAAAAAGAGGAAAAGCATACAACTTGCTGGCCTGTAACATGTACGATTTCAAGATTGAATGATTTCCATTTTACCGTATTGGAAAAGCTTTTTTATGTGCTAATGAGAGTACTTCGGTAGCAAAAATCAACCACTATGGAAGCAAACAACTACGTGCGTCTAGCAGTTCATTTAAGCGCTCGTCGTGTTAAGCTCACCTGCCCATTCATTATCGCTCTCACAAATCAGTTCAAACAATTGGTGCACTTCTAATGCGGTCGCAAATGTTAATTAAACTTTACACTTTACAAAGAATTGCATTGGTTTTGATTATGGTAGGCAACGTCATGCTGTCAGCGATTTCGCTATATTCTGCTCTATGCCCGCATTCACCGATCGTGCCAAAACAGCACGTTTTAGCCAAAACAGGAACTAGAACGCATCTCTAATGATGTTTGTAATAGAAAAAAAAAAGTTCGTCCAATTTGCCTTCCGAATAGATGGGGAGGCAACATGTTGTGTAATGATGTATGCGTGTGAGTTGCGCTATTGTTAAATCTACCTTTTAGCCACGCTCTGACTGACACGTACACTGTGTCCGCGTACCGAAAAAGGGGTAAACAAATTTGTAATTAATGTATTTGATTTTATTCAGCCGGTATAATTCACTATTTTGCCAGCAGGTAATCGCTAACGGGAACAGAAACGAGATCAATGCTCTTTGGTGGTGTTCTATGCATACCCTGTCCATTCAGCGCGTTCGTATTTACAAAACGTATAATTTTCGCTCTTCAAACGCACAGGCTTAATGTTCATTCACGTGAAAAACAGGAAGCGTTCGTGTTTTGCAAATAAATAAAAACATAAAATACCGTGCGAAAAGATGCCGTTAGCCTTCGTTCTTGACCCAGATTGTGAAGAACAAGAACTACACCCATAAGGCCGATCGGAAAAGCTGACGGTTAAACGTGATAAACGATCGGTAAACAGAAAGAATCTTGTGATGTGGATCATTTCTCATCGCCTCAAAATGTGTGCCAGATAAATAGTGTGGTATAAGCTGGTTAAAAATAAATAATAAACTTAATTATATGCTGTTCTGAGATGCGTTGAACCAGAAGGCCAGATTGCTGGTAGATGGCTCACGGGGCATTATACTGTGATTGTTTATTGCATACATTGGTTCACACACATTTCTCACGGTTCCGTTATAATGATTATGGTGATGGTTATACAAATATTAATCAGTCGGTCACTTATAAGCAAGCCTTTGTAAAGGCATCGATAGTAGTAATTACATTCATATATTTTTATCAGGGATTAAAAGCTATCGGTTGTGGTATGATTTAATGGAATTCATACCATACAGTTCAAGTCAATAATTGTGAATTTAATTGAAGTCGTATGCAATTTCAACTGGCGTTCAAATGACACAGCATTATTGCTCCATTATAACGATGTTTCAGTGGAAAAGCATTTGATTTTTTAAATCATAAATTCAGTGGAAAAGCATTTGATTTTTTTACCACCCAGAGCTATCAACAAAGGTGATTGCCCTTTTAAAAAAAAAGTTCAAAGAAAGATCATCACTAAACACGCCTAACAATTCTATTGAACTGCTCTGAAAGATAACGAACAGGTCGGACAAAGGTTTGCCGTGTATTGAATTCGATAGGTTAACCCATTGTGGACATAGTTTCCCACAAAGTAACAGCAGAAAGAAAGCATATTCTAGGCAGAGGAATATCATCCCACTTACCTCATCTTGATTATGAGCTGTCTATCTGGTTGAATTGAACGATTCCATAAAACAGATTGTTACGATGACTTGTTCCCAATTCTAGTGCATGCGGTGTGCCCGTATTATGAAGCTTCTTCAGGTAGCTGTAAAAAAACAAAAAGAAAAAAAAAAAGAGTTTAATTAGTAAATTAAAGAAAGCGTTTAAGGGATAGTATTAAGTTTAAAAGTAATTTCGTTTCTAACATAGAGAAGAAAAAAAATCATATTTCTCTCTACCACGCCCTATCGCCTATTCATGTACCTAGTTCATTCTACCCAAATCATTCCTCTAAAGGGTTTATTTTCACCATCTCACTTCGCATCATGTACAAATCCCTTTTTTCATCAACAAATCGATACACAATCTTTTCTCGGCTGGTACAATGTTTAAGCAACGTACCAAAGAGATAGAGCAACACAGCGTCGAAAATATCTGCACACACTGCCAAAATGTTCACAAATCCCCTCTGGGGAGACCGCCTTCATGGAACATCGGTTTCGCAGCAATCAACGCATCAATTTTCTTTACCGCGCCCCAGCCGGAACCGGAATTGAGGGGATGGGAATTTAGCCTTTTCCAACACCTTTCGTACCGTTTCATTGTTCATCTAGATTCATCTATCTATCCACCATCCCGTTTTTCTCGATTGGTTCAATCGCCTGTCGGGCAAGTTCGGTGTCTGTTGTTACCTGTTCTTTCCTAATGCCTCACCACGAGTACACATCCGTAAGAGGAGAGGCTGTAGTTCTGGGGCAAAAAAGGTTATGTAGCACACATCCTCAACAACGCTCCTAGAAGGCTCCTTGCTTGAGCTAGCTTTCTAACCGCAAAGTATATTCACTCGACAATCTGACGATAGGAACATAAGAGAGAAAGAGAGAGTGTGATAGAGAGAGAGAGAGAGAGAGAGAGAGAGAGAGAGAGAGGTAAAGAGAAAGAGACCCGACGAAGCCATCAACGAGCGGAAAACGGAACTCACCAAACTGAACAAAGCAGAGGGTGAAAAGTGAAGCGGAAGGGCGGGTTTGAAAAACTTTATCGTGGTACCGGGTACACTTCCGGCACTTGCCAGGAACACCTATCTCGATCTCATTTGATTAAGATAATTGAATCAAAGCTTGAATTACGAGCATCGGTTTGTGATTCAGGCAGGAATCGAATGGAAAAGCCAAAGGGGCAACTCTTTACCAGACGTAACTTTCAACTCCCCGTAGGCCTGTGAGGTGCGGTGTAGTAGAGAAAATACGAGGACGAATATTTCGCAATCAACTGGGAGAATGTTCTTGCCCAACCGATAAAAAGATAGACACGACATCATGGCTTACAGGCAAATCGATGCATTGATGTGGAAGAAGCATGAAAAATTATGGTGTTAATAAAGCCATTTATAAAATTCTAGTCGCCTTCACACGAGAAAGACGGGATAAACGGTACGATACTTGAGGAAATGATGCGGGTTTGATTCGGTTGAAGTTTGTACCACATCGGAAAAAACAAACAAATGGGGAGAAAATAATCGTCAGTGAGGTATGGGTGAAAAAGTTCTACTTCCGCTTGCTATAACATTTTGCAGCATCTCTAATTCTCTTATTTCTGCCGAGATCACCAAATAATGGTTAGGTGTTATTATGTATCCTAGGGATAATTGAGTGTGTTGCATGGCCTTCTTTGTTATATATAGTTGATTTTCAAGTGTCAAGATTATACAAATGAGGTTAACCAAACTGTTCACATTTTACAGCTAACAGCGCACATTTCGTGAGAGTTTTATATGTGAATCGTTGTTATGTGAACCAAACAAATTTTTAAACACCTTTCATGAACTTAATATGACAGAAATTTCAATTTGATATAAAGACTAACACTATAATACGACATCAAACCTGAGGAAACAAATCGGAAGGCATTAGCGGGGTTTTCTCATTCGCTTCATATATGTATGTCACCGTCACTGCGGGATAAGATTGTTGCCGGCGCTATTAACCCCTTTTCTCAGCACAGACAGCCGACTGCCATTTAAGGCTCAACGGGTTTTTGGTTGATCTTTACCAGGTTCTACCGGGCGTTTGGCGGAGAAGAGTACCGCCACAAATCAGGATTCAAGGTTTTTGCGCCCGCGCCTTTGTTCCCGTTGATGGCCTTGACGCACCACCAGAAGAGCTGTACGAAGTGCAATAGCTCCGAATGTGGAGCAGTCGACCAGGCCGCCACACCTTTCACTTAAATTCGCCTGCTCAAGGCAAACGGTGGCCGGTATTGGACTGGAACTCGTTTTTTCGTCAGTACAAATGTCATGATGCAATATACACGTACGAGCACCACGCGCCCATCTCGTGTTGCAGCGGAGTTTCGTTTCACTTGGGCTTCCCGGGGATACGGACGCAACCTGGATGATTGGAGCACTATAGGAAGCACACTTTGATTGGGAACGAGGTTGCCGTCCTTTGAGCTACGTAAGGAAATGTACATAACCTTTCCTATTTCCGGACAAAACTGTGAGAGAGCATTGGAGGGAGATTTGTTCCAGTTTTCGGCAGAAAAAAAGAAACAGACCATGGTGTTATCCTTGCAACGTACGAGATACTCTTTCCGCTCTGTTTGGTTGAGTTGCGTTTATTTTCTTCCTGTAAGTGGCATAGCAACTGGTTTATAAAATAAACCTGTTTTTTCTCCAAAAACAAAATTAATAAAAAAAACACCCAACTAAACAGAAAAAAACACAAAAGATTTTTATTTCATTACATGTCTGATCCGTTTGCTTGGTTGTGCCTTTACCACACACATAGCAAGCAGGAACGTTTAGTGAAACAATCACGGCAGCCAAGTAACACAACCCAATCTTCACGGTTTCTTTTGCTTGCAACGACCTGGAACCACCACCAGGACAGCGAAAAGAACACAAAATAAAGGAAGCAAAAAGTGATTGTCAGTTACCCGGCCAGTCATAATCACGGCACGGGAAATGAAAAAAGGGACGCAGGCTTGAAACTGGAAAGAACTAGTGACGCTGTGGCCACACATCTGTGCACCAGATGTGCACCATCGTCGGCTTACACCAAATTCACACTACAAACTTGGCGTAGGTCAGCAATAGTGGAGGAATTGAGAGAGAGTGAGTGTCGTTCGTGTAAAGCAAATGAAGTACAGCTCAAAAAGGTTTTAAAATAAATGTTGAAAATCTATAATAAATAATAACAGCTTTGAAGAATTTCATGCCAGTGCAATAAATAAATATCTAATTTAATCATTATTTACCCAATCAGATACAACCAGGAGCTATCAGTACGTTGTCGTCATAGCGATCCATTTATTTTATATCTCGCCCAGTTTTTTTCAAAACAGTTGTTAAAAATTTTAACCCTCCCATTCCGCACATCAAACGATGTTCCATTAATTTGTTCTGTTGCTGTGCTGCTTCCATCAACAACATCATTTCCGAGTTGATTTATTGATCACGATGCATTTTTCTCCCGCTCTATTGAAGGTATTTACATTGCCGTTTGAAGCCGTTTACGTGCCCGATTAAGGTCGAAACTAATAAACATTAAAGCGCTCACTGCAGTTGCTGTCACTTCTGTTCGATTGCGGGAAGAGAATTGCGTTTATCAAATGATAATTATAACCATCAAGACGAGACGCATCTCTAGTCTTGAGAGCAGACTCACGTGCCCAGTGTCTGCATGCTCAGGGTGTCGATATAATTGACATTTCCAGCGATGATAAATCTATTGCTGTTGGATTCACAGAAGAAGACGGCAAAACGGTACGTGCTTATTTATTCAATTTCCTTTTCCTTGTTCGATGATCAAGTACGATCGACAGCCGTCATCATTATGTACCCTTGCCCGCGTGCTCGTTGCTCTATGTCACCCAATCGTTATAATCGTGTGCATTTTGTCAGCATTTATCGGTTGCCGTTCGGCACCGTTCCTTCCATCCACACTGAGCAGTAAACATTAATTTGAAATTTAAAGCAGCACACACCCGCAGCATTCAATCTGCGCGAGAAGCAATCTTCCGCAAACATCATCACCACGAGAGCATCCCCACACCTTCATCATCATCATATTCGTCGTCTGTCATCGGGTGGGAAAAAGCAAGAAGATTGCGAAAAAACAACCATCAAACAACCGGTGCCTTCACGTTCATTCATAAATAACGAGCGTCGAATGTGCCACCATTTGAACTGCCGCGAGAACGAAACAAACCATATAGCCTTTTGCATCTTCTTTAGTGCGTTTTTCGCCCAACCATATCGAACGATTGAACCGTCAGAAACGACCGTTCCGCAAAGAAAGGTTGGTACTTCAGATGGCACAAACCCATAATCATCGATAAGTCAATGCAATGAATGCATAATGTGCGTGGCAGCGCAGCTTATCTGAACTGTGGATAAGCCGCGCTCTTGAACCGTGGGAATGAGTTGATTTGTTAAAAGAAGAGGCTCTTTACGATACATAATAAGATTTCCACTGCATTGAGAAATCTGAAGAGGAGTGTTTATGCAAAAGTTAACTAACTGTAGCAACGGTGAAAAAGAAAGGAGCAAACTGTAACAAACCGTAAGCATGAGATGTTTTTCCTGAGCTTTCTAAAGCCCTTTATGCTATGTGAAGCGTGCTTAGCAGAAAATATGAAAATAACTTTGTTTTTTTTTATAGCTTTTTCACTCATTTTATTTAAGCTGAACCCCTTTTCAATTTACATGATAAACATGTCCATCAACCGCTTGGGATTGCCCGCAGGGAACTTATCCTATTCCACGTACAGGATTTACAAAACACACAAAAACATAATCTCTCTTCCTCTCTTCTGTGTCGCTGAAACAACATTTTGTATAGCAAAAAATGGTTTCAAAACACGTTCCCATACAGACTTTCAGGTGCAACATAAATCGACGCGGGCAGAGATTGCATAAAAGTGAATTTCTCCCATTTAAGCTCCGGAACAGGGAGGAAATAGGTATGGTGCACACAAAACCAAAAACAGCAAGCCTCTGACAGCTCTTCTTCGCTTTTCGTTTCCTTGCTGGGGGAAGAAAAACAAACACACACACACATATATATATATATATACACACACGAAAGCATGAGTTATGTTTTATAGAGCATAAAAAGTAATTAAATTTCAAGTGCATACTGCCCTAACGTTCTCTTCCTTTGCTTTCCTGTCGGTGTCTTGGTCTGGATGCAAGTTCATATGATTCGGCCTGTGTCAAGTGACTATGATGATAATGGTAGGTTACAGAAGGCTCCAAGTTAGTTGTTGGTCGGTGGGAATAATACACGAAACTCTAACATGTCCTGTGTGATTTATGGGCAGTGTATCGCTAAGCAGTTTGTGACAATGAGAAGGAAAATAAAACAAGAGCAAGAACTAAAAAGGCAATTTCCTCAGGCGGCTTATTTTTGCTTTGTAGAACATAGAGACCGAAATGGAAACGCAAATTAACTGACAACTCAAAGAACGAAACTATGTAACTCGCATACGCATCTCGCTTTGCTTGAAATTCTGGAATAAACACATTGGTTTATTTTTTCTGTCTCCAGGTACACAGCAGCCGTCAGTCACGTGCGTATAGAATTGAAAAAATGACTCCAGTAAGGTACGCACACATGGTTGCTCATGATCGGCCCCGAATGACCGATGCGAGGGTGTGCTGATTCTTCTAAATCTCTCTGTTGCCTTACCACAGATGTGTTGTATTTTACTTCTAAAAAAAGCATCCCCGATGATGCTGCTGCATTTCGTAGAGTAGTGAAGAAAACATAAAACAGTGTACCTTCAGTGGAGCGGTGTGGCGTACTCGCTGCTGTCGAACGTAACCCAACAAGCATAGCAAAGGAAGATCCTTTTCCAACGAATTATCTTTAATGTGTACTCATGAAACTATGGTAGTTTCGGAAGCAAGTTTTAAAGTTCTTCCAACCCAAACTCTCGGTTTGTGTTTGTTTGTTGTGCTCTCGAAGCCAATGCTCCACTTCCTATCAAAACTGGTGCGTCTGTTTGCAAAACTCCCGCATGCAGTGCTTCCGATCCGGTTGAAAGGAACAAGAAAACTTTTACGCATTACACCCATTTCTTCCTCTCAATAAACACCCATAAGCAAAAGAAGACACACGACAAACCTTGCAACAAACACGCTCATCATTAATCACTAAGCGGTGCAGCTTGTTTATCCTACCACTTGAAATGCTCTCCAGAACAAACCAAATATGCATCTGAAGCTTAAAGTCAACGGAGGCCAATATAGTGGCTTCTTTTTGGCACCTACATAAATATAACCTCCTACTGTTCTCGACCTTCCATTATGCAATATAAACACCTGTACAAGAAAGCAACGAAAAGGCAACCTTGGAAGTGTGCAGACTCTGGACGATCATTACTATTCATGATGTATGGGATTTGGCTACCGGTGCCCAACATAGCTTGTGGTCCGTGAGGTCCGTCGAAGAGTTACGTTCCATCGCTACTCACATCATATTATCACAACGAAAGCAGGAATGCAAACGCATCCGACGACGACACACCCGTCTCGTGATGTGTTTTGCCAGCATTAAGACACCAAGGGACAAGGCGGTGTGGGAGTAATTTGTACAATCGATACATTCAAAAAGGAAGCCAGGATTCAAGATGCTATGTGAGAAACGGAACATCAGTTGTTTGCCGGTTCCTTTGGCTCGTGTGTTTGTGTGCCTATGTTCCAGGTGAGCAGCCACCGGGGAAACGGAAAGACGCAACCAGAGCCAGCCAAGCTAGCGAGGCAAATGTGTTTGTTTACGTTATAATTTACAGTAATGTTTACCGTTCCGGTTGTTCGGGCATCTATTAGACCTTACCTTCCTTCCCGAGACGGAGCGAGCCAGATTGCCGTTTGCGTATGATACTGTTTGAAGTTTGAGTGCGAAAACATATCCATACTTCTGTTTTCAGCTAGCCGTGAAGCGTACGTACCAAGCGACTAAACGATACTTAGTGTTGTGTTTACTTGTGACGGTTAACACGAGAATGCCGGTATCTTTTGCAGGTGTTCCAGCACACATCGGGTCTCGATTATGTGTGTATTTTTTCTAGCAAAAGGAAGGCGCTAAATGCTGTCTTTTCTAAGATATTACACAAAAATTACGTTTGAAACAAGTTGTGGAAGCTTAAAATATAATAATTTAAAACATGTTTTCCGCTTTAAGCCTTATTGCAGCTAGAGCAGAGATCATATAGATCATGTTCTGCATAAATCATCTATCATTATAAAATTCTTGTCGATAGCTAATTGAGCTAACAAACAGTTTAACGCTGGATTGATTTTGTCACGCTACAATTTTTTTTCTTCTTCTCAACAACACCAGAAACCCATTCAAATTCATTACAATTCGTGCAAGATGTGCAATGACAGCAGAGTTTGAGAAACTGTCACAAGCTCTTGCTAAGACAAATCAATATATTGTCTCGGGCAATGAATACCTATATCTCGGGCAATGAAACAGACACAAAAGAAGCATTTTGACGGATTCAATTGATTGTTATTTATATTCAAAACAAAACGTTCAATAAGTTAAACGAATCATGCGTGAGTCTTGTAACGTGGGGTTTTGAAGATATGTACAAACGGTGCCTGATTGTGCTGGACAGTCGTGATGGATGATGCATCCCCTAGTGATGAAGAGCGGCGGTGTAAGCGACCGGAGTGGCCAGCTTAGCAACCGGAGCGGCGTACGAGATGGTCTTGGCTACCGGGGCAGCATAAGCGATAGCGGGCTGAGCGATGACCTTGGTGGCGACCGGAGCAGCAGCAACGACCTTGGTGGCCAGCGGCTCGCGGTGGACGACAGCATTGAATCCGTTGTGTGGGTCAGCCGTGTACTCGACGGTACGCTTGGTGCCATCGGGGTCAACGACGGAGTACGATCCCTGGACAACATCTCCGCTGCGTGACTCCTGTTGGGACTTGGAGTCTCCGGTCAGGGCGTCCGAGATACCGTACGAGAATGAGTAGTGCGGGTTGGCATCGTACTCTTCTGGCTGGGCGGCGTACGCAACCTTA
>KB700792.1:0-94432 GCA_000349165.1 Anopheles christyi | reverse complement strand
GTGTGTGTGTGTGTGTGTATATATATGTTTGTGGAGATATTTCCCTTCCGGGTGGTCCACGTGAGTGCCTCCCGATGCAGTTTGCATTCACGTTCCGTTGCACCTTTTCGTCGACGCAAACACACACTCGCTTCACTCGGAGGGAATAAAATTAGATGCTACCCTGTATAAGACGCCATCTTACAATCCGCTAGCAAAAGCCGTGTGTAGGTGCAGCTCACGTGGCTCACTAGCTGACCTATCCTAAATTAGACATCCCGAAAACGTGAACCAAGGAACGACATAAACGACTTTTCCAGCTTAGCTTAGAACACAGTAAGTTCGTTTAAAAAAATCATATATTTCTACAAATTTATATTTATACACCCAAAAGTGAGCTCTGAACGCTCTGAAGACCGATTGCCTTCCCGCTTAATGTGTGCATTGACTCCAACTTCTCCAGGATACGAGAGAACATTTTCCATGTGAAGCAAAGCGCAAAATGCAAGAGCCTGCCTGCAATGTCTGGAGAGATTCTACTTCGGTGTCACCCACTCATAAGCTATCCAGACGGCCCCAATCAATTCGTTATCTTTGATACTCTCTCTGTCTCTCTTACAACAGATATAAATAAGAAACATTTCTAAACATCGAACTTTTTTATCATGTCGAGTATCAAACATGTACGAAAAACGGTGTGATGTTTTTCTTACTTTGACCTCAAATTCCATACCTAACAAGCCAACCAACAGCAAAACGGCCGATGAAAATGGAAGTTCAAGGCTGTCTCTCGGTATCATCCAGCTGGATGTTCTCTGTCCCCGATGAAAGGCACACAAACGGTCGTCCGTTGGTTAATGGTAAGCAAACAATTTCATCGTACTCTCAACACATACTTACTAGGCTTCGCATACTGTTATAGATATCCACTACCGAGAGACACACGTGGAGCTGTCACTTCTTTCTTTTTCCACATTTTCAAATCTGGGAAATCTTTGCAAAGGTAGGCCAGGTCCGGAAGCGGAAAGCGTGATTTAATGGAGGCGAAGAATTTAAAAATACATCTCATACAATAAGGCACACACTGTGAACCAAGACAAGACAGTGCCAATGGAGGTCGTCGAGTAATTTCCCATTTCATACCCGGGGTTTCGGTATAAGCAGCTCTGTTTAGCAATGGCACACAAAACCTATTACACACATCCCGTTACAGGTTGTGGTGGCGCTGCAATGTATTTCTTTTTTTCTTTGTACATGTGAGTGCCGACATAATACGATACGCAATTTACTAAATGTTTCGAGAGCTCAGCAGTAATTACAGACTCGTTCGCCGACACTGCTGTCATCAGGGCAAATTGTCTTTGGACTCTGCTAGAGTAAATGGAGTACCACTCCGTACCCGGTACGCATTGTCGAAAATTAGATGCGCAAGGGAACGCAATTAGATTGTACTCCGAACGATGGATCCAGCCATTCGCACGTCACGCATATCACCTTCTGCCTTCTCGCACGACATTGGGGCATTGGAACATCCCATCAACGGCACACTCACACCACTATTAACCTAAATTGTCAGCACATACTAGTAGCCGGCAAACCAACCCACTCTCCGTATCTATCAAAAGCGAGAACCGGCAACGACTGCTTTCTTGCTGGCCATATTACCGCATCATCGACACTTTGTGAACTGCGCCGAGACCAAGAATGGAAGTTATTTTAATTGGAGAAGAGATATAAAAATAATCATAAGACCAACAGGGGAAAGACCTCTCCATCTAGGGTCATATTCAAAAATAGAACACAGAAGTTGCTCGGTAATTCGAAGCGACTTTAGCCAAAACCACAATTCCAACTGCACTTCCAAAATTACTTCAAAAAAGTTTTCACCAAAAAAAATAATGCTCCAATAATTCACAAGTACCCAACAACACACAAACAACTCACGCGATTTGAACCAAATCAGCACAAAATGCATTCCGACAAAAACACAGAAATAGATGCTGTTCCTTCGACACTGACAGCTGTCAGATTTAACCCAAATACACTCTCCCCGAGTGAACTGCAGAGCACACTTCTCCCCTTTAGTTCCAAAATAAGCACCGAGAGCTAACGGGGTAAACAAACAACAGCAAAAACTTCCCCAAACCATGCTTATACTTTGTGCTGTGTGAAGTTGTTTTGCTACTAACTTTAATTTGGGAACGGAACTTAAAAACTCATCAGACGATACTTTCGAGGAACCATTTGCAAACCAGACATTTGACAGAAGCGGCGATTTTGACATGAGTAGCACGAATTTTGTGAGTAGTAAGACGTTTTTCTTCCTTTCAGAGCAAGCGAAAATAGAATATTCATTGATTACCAAAAACGTGTACAAACATGTCATTATTTTTGAAAGTTACGGTTAAAACCATCCATTTTAACACGCCTTTTCATCACTTTTCAATTAAAAGTTTCCCTCGTGTCTCGCACAAGATAAAGCTTTTCTCTATTCAGAAATTTAACACGTTACGCCTATGATCGGAAAATAAAGGCCAGCTAGCCCGCTTTTGTTCGACACACAACCAGTAAACGCATCGCTACAATCTCCGTGGATGAACCAATGAACCACACCATCGTCTTGCTCCAAACAACTCTTGCTCCAATTACCACTAGCTCCGATTCGAGAATGAAAAAAAAACAAACCTACTCACGGCCCATATCGCGACTCCTTCCCTCGCTGGAAGACATTGGAAAGGCTTCGAAAACTAACGTAGGAACAAACAAAAAAGCAGGCCATAAAAGAAGGCGCCATGATTATTTCCGACGTTGCCCCAAAGCCCACGGCCGAAAGCTACAGGCCATCTTTCTTTCGTTTGCTCTCTTTTCTCTTTTTCCATTCTCCAAAGTTCCTATTCATATGGAAACTCATTTTCATACTGCTAGCAGCCCTCCAGCAGCACCAACAACTACCACCCAGCTCCGCAGCAATAAAATAGGCAACGCGTTCGCGGAAATAAAAACAATCGCAAAAGCTTCGCCGTTCAAAGTGGGCCCACTGCAGCCCAACAACAGGAGCTCCCATCACCCCTTGTGACCTGACCGATTTTAACGCACGGCGTGCAACAGATGAACGGTGGAATGGAACATATAATGGAGGTGTAACTCACTATAAAAAAGCAACACAGTGCATCACCACCACCACCGTACACCAAAACAAGGTGACCCATCAGACATCAGACAACTCCATAGACGTGGCGAAAAAGGGTGAAGGCAAATGAGAATCGAAGTTCTCGCCCAGAGTGCTACAAGGTGCTTGAAAGTGGAATGCATATGATAATTTTCGCTCATGCCGGATGTTGGGTGTTTGTGTTGGCCTCATCCCGTCGGAAGCCTCTTGGTTGTACGGTATCAATCTTCTAAAATTAAGAAAAGCTAGCAATGTACCAATATTTTTTCATCAAAATTCTCTACATTTCAATAGTAGACTTTGGGAATGAATCTTGTGTAAAACGTGAAAAAAATCAAAATTTCCTCAACGACCTAACAAAAGTTTGCTGCCAACGCAAGTTCATGACCGTGAAACACTGAAACTTTATAAAACGATCCTGATTTGTGTTTCATGTAGGCACCAACGAACAACGCTGAACGATACCAAAGAATCCCATCACCGCCCAAGCACAAGATAACCCAAAAAACACACACACACACTAACTGCAGTGAAGTTATTCAACTCGCTGCTACTAAAACACAAAACATACCCCCCAACACGTCCACGCAAGAACATTGTTCATGGTAGAAACAATGTAAAAAGATCAACAGTACCTGCCTGCCAAGCAATAACACCACCAATCAACCCGAACATTTCGCCGGAAGGAAAGAATCCCTGAAAATCATACAAGAATACATAAGGCACACACCAGCACCACCGCCCTTCACCATACGCCGAGCTAAGCGGGTTGAAGGCAAGCAACTACAGCAAAAGATCACACCTGCGAGGCCAGGCAACAGAATTTTGCTTTCTTGGAGGGCCCTATTCTTCGACACTGCGTTCCCCCCCCACCACTCGTACACCTTTGTTGCTGCCTTTAAATACCACCTAAGTTAAGTGTTGGTGAGCTGGTTACGAAACGCACCAAAGTTACACGGGAAAACCAAATTATCTTATGCTTCTGATACTTGTACAGCCTCTCCCTAGCGAGCACCAAAGGAAATCACGCCTCGCAAGAATGAGTTTTGCTTGCTGCTCCTACTCCTCGAGACTCCTCTCCACTTTCCTCTTTTCTGCGTTACTATTCCACTGTTGCGATGAGGTTGATTACAGCGCCGTGTAAGAATCTCCAGGGAAGTGGGCGCGCAATGGACAGAAAATGCTAATGCTAATGGTTGGCAAATTTTAAGCAGCTGTTCTTCGTTGGAGGAGAATGAGAAAATGTTAACCGCCTCCCCTTCTTGCTTGAACAGCGTCAATAAATGAACCAAATCAACTCTGAAATTATGCTTTGATTCGTGCAGTGAGCCTTTGGGAAATTATTCATGACGATATGTAACTTCTGTTCAAATGGAAGTCCCTGTATAAGGCCACCATGCTGCGGGAAATAAGCTCGTTGAAACGATGAAATTAAAAAAAGCTACTCAAAACGAGCATAAAACGTCAAGCATCAGTATTAAGTATTTAATCCTAACCCTTATCAAACTTTGTTTAATCAAATGTATAACAGGCCTCCAATTTTAGGACCTACTTTCCCTTGGCCCCTTTATCAAATCTAATCTTGAGTTAGTTTCCACGTGCCTCTATCGGTCAGTTAAGTCAGCACAGCTACAGCTACCGACCACCAACAACCGGAAGAGAGGAACGGACAGGGGCAGCGAATATGTGTTTGGTTTTCTAAAAATGCTATATGTGTTTTTCGGACACACCATTTCGAACGCTTTAATCTAGATCTCGAGACCGAAGAACAACCGTTTCTCGGGAAAGCGGATACTGCAGTCTCCCGTTTACGGACTTTCTCCATCGAATTGCTTCATCTCAGAATAAATAACCTTATCACGCTCACCCGATCGAACCACCCAAAAGCTAAGAGGTGAAGGATAAACAAAATCTCTGATACGGAAATTCAGAGCGTGGAAACAAATATCTCATCGCACAAAAACACATATTCCATACAAAGAAACCTTCGAACGGATCTAGATAATAAGGTTCCATTTTGTGGGGATTGTCATATTTCAAGGATTTTGTTTAAATTTCCGGTTCAATCCCACTGTACATTGTTCTACCTATAAAGCCAATGTTTAATAATGTGATCTTCTCACAAGCACACACACAAAAACATATTCTGTTTAACTCATATCTATACAAAAAACAATGTATTCCGACACCTACGTCAAAATAGCTACACAATTAAAACGTCCCCCGTTAACCATACACACGCTACAATGCAACCACCTCTTACTGCAACAACAGCCACGCAAGCACAACCAATTACAGACAAACAGGTTTTTAGTGTGCTGCAGTGCATTTGCCATAAAATATGATCCTCCACCAATCAACACCACCTGCGCTCGGGTGCGAGAGTACCAAACCGTGTCTCGAGAACCAATAAAAAGATTAACTTCTTCCACAGACCGTAGAACCAAGAGGAGAGGCTTCACATTACAGCTGTACCCTGCACTACACCTTCTAGGGAATGGTTTCATACGCCCTTCGCGTCTTGGTATCTTACTATCTTCTGTGCTGGTAGTTTGTAGCTGGCCACGTTTGGCTCAAAATTTTATTTGTATGATGCGAAGTGAATTTATAGAAACATTTATTGACATACAAAGAGCCCCCCACAGGCATTCCAATCAACGTGTAGAAATTATCTCATTGATAAGTTTGTCGCGGTTGTACAAAACAAATAAACAAATTCAAGTGTTAATTGTCATATATGAAAGTGTCTGTGTGTGCTTTTTTTTTCAATCCTAGCATACACAAGAGGGATTACAAGTTTACGATTGAAAAAAGTGTTTTCTCGTCCAGCGAAAAAGAGCCTCACTTCACACCTGGTTTAATTTGACCACGATCCAAAAGTCAATCAATCTTTCGGCTAGATAACCCCCCTCCCCCTCGTACGCTCTCGTGATCCAACATTCGTATTCTTCCTTCGAGTCATGCCAGGGAACAGTTTTTTAGCTTGTTGATTACGTGTTGTTTTCGTGTACAGCGCGGAACACGACCCCGTACAGGCGGGCGGGCGGCTCATCCACACCGAAACAGCAAGCTATTTTCGTCATTTTGCTCTACTAAAAGTTGGTACAAGTATAAACATTAACTAGCCGAACGCAAAAAAAAACGGCGAACTAAAACATGCGATGCGAAGATACTATTTCGTATCAGGAAGAGTTAAAGGAATGTAAATTATTGTTGAGTAGTTCAATAGGACAACAATACAGTTTCAAACCATATTGAAAGTGTTTTTTTTTATAGCAACCTTTATTCACGAAGCGAGAAACATAAACTCGCGCACTCAACAAAGCATCACCTCTACCACAACCTTGACAAATTTACTTGTTTTTCTCTCCCCGATAGAACATCGTCTTCGTCATCGGAAAAGCCCGGCCAGTAAACACGCACCAGCACCACCACTACATTAGCAACATCACACGGCACACGGAAAAGCCGGCAATTGGGAAAAAGGACAATCCCCGGTTTTCTCAGACTGTGCTGCATGTTTGTATGCGTGTGTCTGTGTGTGTGTGTGTGTGTGTGTGTGTGTGTGTGTGTGTGTGTGTGTGTGTGTGTGTGTGTGTGTGTTTGTGTGTGTTTGTGTGTGTATGTGTGGGGTACTGGCCAAAGGAAAATTCATTCAAGACCACAACCGTACAGGGAAAGATAATCTCAAACAAATAAAAAACAGTGTAGGCAACCCATCGCCTTTACACACACACATACGCACATTCATGCGCGCGAGGGATTTTCTCATCGAATTCTCAACCACCACCCACCGAAACGTTTGGAAGCCACCTCCCACACAAAATAATACTGCTGTGGCCTGGGCTGGGAAAATCCAAAACATTCTTTTCTCCTCCTTTTCCTTCCACTCTCCACCCAAAATCAAACACACACACATACAGGCGTACAAATACAACCGGTATGCGCGCGTTTCGTCCTGGGCAATAGAAAGGAAAATCATATCAAAGGTCAACAGCATTTTCCCGGCCATACGGCACACACACACAAACACAGGAGAGGAACACGTTTGATGATAACGTTCTTACTCTCTTTGCTCTCTCGAAACGTAGTTCGTATCAAGGATGAAATGAGTCAAACTTGGTTGAAAGTGAGAGGGAATGAAAAAACACATCCTGGATGATTGCGCTCCCTCACAGATAATGCGTCATAGAGGGAATCGAAAGTAAAACTGCGCTAGCAATTCAAAATAGAACTGGAGCTCCATTTTCCATCTTGAGACATAAATTCATTGCGTGGAATAATCTACCTTGAAATGGAGCAAAAGAGATTGCATACAGATAAGTGTGTACGATTTTCGTTTCAAGACGCATCGCAGAAAGAAAAACATTCAAAGATTGTGTTAGTGTTTGCACACATACAGAAAAAAAAGGATAACGAACAGCGAGAGATGAATCGTAATTGCTCAATGGTTGTGTTTGGCTCCGGAACGTTGAACGCTGTGAACGGAAGAGCATGAATGAAATTGTCTCAGAATGGAGCAAACAAATGGCCTTCCTAGATAAGTGAACCGCAGCACTTTCCATTCTTAGCAGTCACACGGTCCGGTCCCAATGGAATTATTCAGAGTTTAAAAACGCATTCACTTGGGACAGGTTGTTCGACACTATTTGAAAACTTATTTAAACTAATTTGGGAGTCAAATAATCAAAATCATCTAAAATGTAAGCTGTACCAACCCAAAGGCAAGATTTATTCGATATAATATAAATTTATTATGTAAACTAGTTTACAATTTATGAAAAATGTCTAATTTTTTTAGAACTTATTCCCTCTTCGTCTGACTGTTTCGTCCCCCAGACAGATGTGCCGGATTATTTCCACATTTTAAAACAAATCTATAAAAAGATTTAAGAAAGACATACATGTGTCCGAAAATCGCCAAATCACCCAATGCTCGAACCATTTTTCTTTAAACAAGATAGACACACACATACATTCTGTTAAACCTCATCCAATGCGTCGAGAAATCAAAAATAAACCACCCCCAACCTCAAACGCCAAGTAAACCAGTCAACGAGTGGGGGAACATGCAAATTGCCAGAAAAGAAAATCACACTCCGTCGATTAAAATCCCCACCGGTCAGCGAGAAATAGAGAGAAAAAATAACACACCCCAAAATCCCATTATCCAACCCCAGAAATGCTTACGATCGAATCATGTATGGGTGTGTTTCACTCTATGAATACCAATACAAGCATACAGGTAGTACAATCTTCGTTCTATTAACCACGAAAGGTAAGCAGCGTACGTTCCGACGAACGATCGATCTGATTATGATGGTGATCGAGTATATGCAGCAACAGGCAACCCTTGGCTTACTTTATTTCACCTGTACCAAAACTCTGTCTAGCATTTTACACGATCAAAACGATAAATGCTCCTAATACTGCTTCCCTTCTATCACAGACATCGGTTACATTGATGAATTGTTTTGCTTAATACACCCTCAGCCCCTAAAAAGAGTGAATAAAAATACAACGATCGAGTAAAACGGGGTCGTGCTGTGTATTGTGTTCGCAGTGGGAGTTTATCATGGCCGACTGGCAAATCGTTTGCTAGTAATTTGTCCACTGTGTTTCCAAAAAAACGTTCATAAATGGATTAAGTGTGGTGCGCACAAAGGGAAGCAAATATAATAAAAACTATCCATCGCCATTTAGAGCCGCTAGAGCCGGGAGGTTCTGCAACCCTTTTCCATCCCCCAAAACATGATCGAGAGGGTTGGTGCCGGTGGTGATTGGTGCGTTTGTAAATGTATCGAGCTTCGCGCACACGCACGCACGAACGAACGCACAATCCCACAAGTGAATGTACACCCTCTCCCTCTTCCACACTTTTAACAGTAGCCTAAACTAACCCCTTGAAACAAACACAACACACACCATCGTAGCCGCCTTACAAACACCACCAGATAGAGCAACTCCGGCGTTACATGCGTTTGCTGTTTGCTGCTGCTGCCACCATTTTGGGTTGTGGTACCAGTCTGGCTTACGAGTGCCGAGAGCTAGGGCCTTGCGAGGGTGAGAAAAGCGGACTGAAGGGGACGACGTCAACGCACGGACAGGGTAAGGGCAAACGGCAAAAGCGGCCTACGTGCGTATTATTATTTCTCATCGCTCACACGATGCGCGCACCCCAACACACAACGATTCCCAATGAAAAATAATGGGCAAAAGCACACACACCAAGAAAACTCCTACGTAGCCGATGGATGTAAACGTATGGATGGATGTAAAAAAGTTGGAAAATTCAAAACGGTTACGATGCAAGCAGAAACAAACAAACGATCGACGAAGAATGGATAATTGGGCATCTTCTAGGACAATTTATGAATGTTTCGAGGAAAAATAGTTAAAACCAAAAACGAAACGATAACCGCAGCATAGGCTTACTAAAACGAAACGAAAAAATATAATTCGAACGCAGTAGTGGAAAACAGGAGTAAAAAAATGTCTTTATAAATAAGAAATATAAAGTTTTATTACTCTCCACTGTACTGTGGTGTACTGTCATATACACCACTCTGTACAACAGTCTTGTTATCTCAACATGTTATTAAAATAACACCAGACAATCTTGGAAATCGTATTTTACTTTTATGTTCCTACCTCTTTTTCAGAAGAGCACTTTTAAAATTGCTTTATTATTATCCCTCAATGACAGACAGTACATCTTCGTTGATACATTGCATTAGTCACATTGCAATTTTTGGGATTTTTAATGAGATGATTTTAACATTCTTATAAAAGCGTATTTTTGGTGCACTTACTCGCTCCTTTGCTCGTCACCGTCGTTTTCACTCACAGTGTATATTTAATACACAGCAGCTTTTAAGATTGAGTTGAAATTTCGTGCCTTTGATTCACTGTTTCGTGTGTAATAAGTTAACGTTGCTGCTGCTTCTGTTGGTCTCTGGAGATCTCTCTACTTCGTCTCTGGAGATAAAACAACACGTTGTCACCGTTGCTGAAGAAATAAAACGGAAGGTTGTTGTACGATACTGTATTGACGGATACCCTTTTTACGGGATCGTTTACAACGCCCTCTAGAAAAAGGATTTTCCTACTGATCGTTATGTTTTGATGGATTCGTTACAAAAACGGAAATCTCTTTCTTCTTTACAACTTTTACGGACCGCGGATGGAATTATTGGCACGCACAGAGGCACATGTATCAACGCCAGGTGCGAGTTGGGCACACGAACAAATGATACATACACACACCTCAATCAACAAACACACACAGGGGACACACATACATCATGCACACTCACGAGCGAAAGATGAATAAATTTTGCCTTTTCGCTTTCTTCTTTTCTATTTTTTTCTTCGAACGCCAAGAGAAAGCTATGTTGACCGAGGGTCATAAACAACGCACACGAAATACAAACACACATATACACTTATCTGTACGCACACGCGGGTGAAACGCGATTTTTCTTTACATTGCCACTGATGAAAGGACCCGAAACGCAACAAGAGAGAAGTGAGATAAAAGGTCCTTTCGGTACGCGGAAAAGCAGGCAATCATTCGGAAAATCCAAAGAAAGAAAAGACGCAACTTGCCTGTCAGACAAACATACACACACACCAACATTCACATATGCACAAACACGTTCATCCCGAGATGGGCGCGGAAAAGCCGGTAATAATTTGGCGTTAATTCAGCAGCTGCTCTAATGGAGGCGACGCATGGTGCATGCGTTAGATGACAAGGTAAGGAGATGTGGAACGAAGAGCAGATGAAAGTAAACTAAGAAGATAATAACGGAGCTCGATTGGAATCGGCACACACCTACAGGGCTTCGTCTTCCGTTGCTCCTGCCTCTTCGCCAACGTTGTTGTTGGAGGGCGTTTCGTTTGCCTGCGCTTTTCCACCGTAAGGACCAACGGTGGCAACGCTGCTTGCCATACTGTTTTCCCTCCCCTCGGACCAAAGAACTTGTGCCGGGAGTTAGTCGCACGCACGCAAGCACACCCACTCACACACTGAAGGGCGCGTCGTCGATATGATGCCGTCCTTACTACGCCTTCGAAAAAACACTTCAGCTAGCGAGGCGAAATGCTGGAAGGAAAATGACGGCTTTTCCTCCTCTTTGTGTTTCGCTGACTCTTTTCTCGTTCGCCTCAGTAGGCCTTGATCGAGTCGAGAAATTAAGAGAAAACGATAGAGAGACACGGGGAGAGGTGTCCCTGGAACTGTCTTCGCCCTTCTGACCAGAAGTTGCTGGGCAACGGAGTACAGTGTTGCCTGTTCTCGTTGTGGATCGTTGGTACCAGGTTCACGGTTCAGTTTCAGCGTTCTAGCTCTTGCCGCCTCTACGGTAGGGATTTCCTCTCTTCCCTTCTGTGAAGAGCCGAGGTTGAACTTTTGTTTTTTTATAGCTCAAGATGTTATGATGCAGGATAGGATCACGATTTTCGGGACCTGAGACTGACCAAAACGAAAACATACGCTACCAACCAATGGAGGCGTATGAACACACACACTGCCACGATTACAGGCGCCACCTCACCAACACACACACTGTCGCACTGATCGCTTGTACGCAAGTACCCACACGCATATACACTACCGCACACTGCACTCACACACTAACGCTCGTTCACCTCTGCGATTCTTCTGTCCCAATGGGCACCATTTTCTCGGGCACGGTTCACGAGGGTGAAATGAGGGACTGTTTTCCGTGATTTTTCACTTCAACGTGTATTCTATGGCGCGTGGTCCACTTTCTGGTAGCAGGTGAGGCGATTTTTTTTCCACTTCAACTCCACGTTCACGCTTACATCATATCTTTTGCTTCGCACAAACGGAGAGGCCTTCGCTGTACGTCCTCTCGTATCGAAATCTGTTTGACGTTTGAGCTATTTTGCTGTTGCAGTTTGACATTTCCTTGTGGCCTTCCTTTTTCCAATTTCATAAGCCATCTTCTTCACACATGGCAGATTCTCAACCAGCGAAACAGAAACAACCAATGGTGAAGATATTGCTATCCCACTCTTCCACCTTTGTCAAACTCTCCGCATGCCAGGTTATCCCATAACCTACACGAATTGACAGTTTAGTCGATACACGACAAATTGGCATAATACGAACCGATTAATTCCCCTCTTTTTTAAATAATTTAGACAATATTTCAAACGATCAATACAATATACTGCGTTGTATTTTCATTTCAATACCATTTTTTATCATGCATTATGGAGTCTGTTTGAACTTCACATTGATAGCCGTTCAGTTGTTTATAGAAGCGTCCAGTGTTATTAGAACTCAATCCAGCTGTACAAACACATTCCCAGTGCATTTTTTTTTGTTTTCATGTGCTTGTTTTGTCATTATCTGTCAAACTGATTTTTTTCATCAGCGAAAATGGCAGACTGTTTGTATCGATTGTGTTGTTTTTCAGTGTACAACAATGCATAATTCAATTTAAAGCTCATAAAATCAAGATGAAACAGCTTTGCGAACGAAAGTTAGAGTAATGTATCAAAGTGCAAAGTTCATATCCTCCAGTATAAAAAAAAACGGGAAAGCACTCCGCCAGCGACAAACAACAAACGGGTGTTCCAATTTCGCTAAAAACCGCAACACTGAAACGGAACTTGTGCTCTGACTGGTAAATTAGAAACCCGTTAGCAGCTCCAAATTTGGCCACACACGCACATATACACGTAGAACTCCAGAAACGGTTCAATACTCCCCGATCTAAATGTCGCAGAGTGAACCGAGAAGGCATCCTCCCAGTGGCAATGTCGAGGTTAGCAGCATGTCTGCCAAGTTTGTTGAAACCGAGTGGGAAGCGCGGGAGGTAAGTAAACGCACCAACGTAGCACACACACTTACCCCTTTCTTTCGTACTTTTTCGGACCGGTAATGGCACGCTGTAAGTGGCAGCCTCATCAACAACTCCGGTCGATGTTCTGTTTATGTCCGTTACACAGCGCAGTTAAAGAATATGAATTAACCAGTGCAGCATTCGTTTGCTTGCGATAAAAGAGACACTTAAACACGACTAACCAAGCAGCTGTGTATTGAATGCTCTAAATGCCCTCATCGTACGTTGGTCAAAGCTCCGTTTCTTTCACGAGCAAAAAAGGGAAACACTCACCAATGTACGAATTGCACAAAATGTTATTTATTTATCGTGAGGGAAAATATCGCACAATGTGATGGCTGGCTATCGCCACATGTTTTTAAAACGTCAATGACGATCGGCTGCAGAAATCCACTTGAAACGCACAAGAGAAGCAAGAATTACCGCTGTGCAACAGCCGTATCTCTAGAAGCACTCGCTGATATCGGGCAATGACTTTCCGCTGCAATGATCAACCCAACCGTACCAAGCGCTGAAACCATGTAGGCTGTAGATCAACTTTGCACACTTAATGTCATCCGAGATATCATCGGTCAGTAGATCTGCAAAATGTAAAACAAAAGCCAGCTTATCTCACTCCTCTGGGATAGTGTACGATCGAACTTACTTTTGCACGGTATATTGCATGCGTTAGAACCGTAGCTCGAGTCACACCAGTATGCGTTATTGATCTGGAAGATTCCATAATCGGTCGAACCATCCGTATTCTTATGCGTTGCTGTAGTGATGAAAGAGCTTTCCCACTGCACAAGGCAGACCCCTTTATGGATAGGCAGTGTTCACAATTATACAAATAGAGCAAATTAATCTCCAAAAAGTACTTACAATCAGGTAACAATTTCTTTGCAATGCCCCTGCTGTACATCGCTTTAACCAGCTCACATTTCGTGAATGTTTTAGCCTCACCAACGGAGCAACTTACCACGATGGCAAGCAAAACTGCGAAAGTAAACTTCATCGTAAAACTTTGTCTAAAGAAATGCAATACGAAACTGATCTGCTTTCATGAGGCTGCTCTAGTTTTTATACCAATTGAAACCATTTCCATTACTGTACTTGACTCTTGAAGTTCGTAAACATAATACAAATTTATTACTCACTTCGCAACATAATCAAAGTGCAGTTTACTGCAATGTTGTATTTACATTGATAGTGGTCCTCGATCGATGGCTTATCATGTGCCATGCCTCACAACTGAGTTGCATTGTCCTGTACTTTTAGCAGATGTTAGGCGCATACAGAAAAAAATGTTAGTAATCGAAATCCACATTAGGAATTTTCTTACGTTACAACAGGCTGGAAATTCCGGCAAAACAATCATGGCTTGTTTTGGAAACACTTTCAGCGTTGTGCCGTTATATTATCAACTTGTTAGTGCATATGAGTTAAATGCTTCTGTTTGCCCTGGTGGGGTTAGCGCCTTATACTACGGCTGATTCCGGTGTGTAGTAATCATTGATGTGATACTCCCAAACGTGTTCAGCATGTCAAGTTAAAGCAAAACTAATTATTTCCATATTAATTTATTGTTGAGCATTGATTCACGATCGTAAACATTATCGCTTTTTGAAACATTCTTTCACGCTAGGCTTTGGCTTCATGCGGCATTTATCCCTCCATGCGGCCCAGGCATTGAAACCGTGGCGGCTGTAGATTAACTTTGCACAGTTTATATCATCCAAAATATTATCATCGCGCAAGCCTAAAAAACAATAAGTTATAGAAATAAGAGCATGTATGGTTAAAGGCTGGTTAGTACTCAGACTTACTCGAGCATTGAAGTTTGCACTCATTTGCACCAGCTCTACCCTCTGCGCACCAAAATCGGTTATTAATCTGGAATATGCCATAGTCCCTAGAACCATTGCTGTTTTTTGTATTCAATGCCGCCGTATTGAAGCCGCTCTCATGTTGTACTAAACACATCCCTATAGCGGAGGGATTTTGCGTATGTTACATTCCGATCGTAAATTATGTTCAGTTATTTACTTACAGTCGGGAAGCACCACTCCGGGGATGCCATTCTGAGCCAAAAGTCTTGCTAGCTCACATTTGGTGAAAATTTTGCCGTTGCTGGTACCCAGAAGGGCAATTACCGTTACAATGAAATATAGTTTCATCGTGTTAAATCCAAATCGCTTCTAAAACCTTCCACCAATACTGCTGATTTTATATCCGAATTTTACGGTACCTGGTTGTGACTTTTTTTTTTGGGTTCTGTTTTCCTCCTGGATTGTGTTTACTAACCGGCGGGTTCCGAATTGGGGATCTCGAATGTCTGTACAAATTGGCAAATATTTTCCATCTTCGACTTGCATTTGTGTTGTCTTCGATTTTCCTACTTTTTTGCAGCTTTGTACACCTGAACCAAATGTATTTTGTGTGGTATTCGAGCCGAGCGATTCAAACTTGTTATGTATGTTGTACGCTTCTAGATCGTGTACTATTTACACAGCTTTACAGCTATGCTTACACCTCCTTTCAACGATTCCCCAACGTTGTTCCTCTAAATTGAACCATGGATGGAAACATTCACATACTAATGATTATTTTAAATCGCTACAGTATTTTTTTTTCTCAACATTAAGATGCAAAGCAAAAAAGAATTCGTGTTTCACACATTCATAGATTTATTGAAAAACATGATTGGTTGCTGCAATTATTTTCCTGCTACAAAACATTCGGCCACGCTAGGCTTAGGCTTTCCACGGCATTTTTTCGTCCATGCGACCCAGGCAGTGAAACCGTGGCGGCTGTAGATAAGTTTTATGCATCTTAAATCGTCAGCGATGTTATCATCTCTCAGACCTATATAAGTACAGAAATAATAAAATAAGTAATTCTGAAGTTATTCCGCTTGGAAGCTGCCACATCGATGATCATTCTTACTCGAGCATTGAACTTTGCAATCATTTGCGCCAACTCTACCCTCAGCACACCAATAATAGTTATTAATCTGGAACAGCCCATAGTCCTTGGATCCATTCGTGTTCCTCGTATTCAACGCAGTCGTGTCGAATCTGCTCTCGTTCTGCACCAAACACATCCCTTTGAAAAAGATGATTTTGTTCATAGATATCTTATAGATCAATTTTAGTTACTAACTTACAGTCCGATAGCTGATCTCTAGGAAAACCATTCTGCAGCATTAATCTTGCTAGTTCACATTTGTTGAAAATTTTGCCACTGCTTGTACCCACAACGGCCAGTACGATGGCAACGAAAAATAATTTCATCTTGATTGAATCACTCTCCTCAGCACTGTGCTTGCTAAAACATTCAACCCAAAATTGTCTCAATTTATACACTAATTTCGAGCCCTACTGTCGCTAAATCGAGTGGGATTGTGAGGATCTGTTTCTGACTACCGGATTGTGTTGTTTACACGCTGGCTGTGTTTAGGTGCTATTTAGCTAATATGCTTCACTTTTTTTGCAGACCTGTCATTTGGACAGCTGAGAAAGCAAATATTTGTGTTGTGTGTTTTTCTTTTTACTTCCTGTACCTACCAAGTACAGTTTACACAAGCGTATGTGTACATCAAACGACCTCTAAATCCAAATCTTCATAAATGTATACTGATCAATAGTTAGTTGACGCATTTCTTTCTCAAGCGCTAGACGTACTATATTAATAGTTTAGCACAATTAATTTTGATTACACATTGTTTTTATTCGTCTAATAACTTGTTCCTTTGGTTGCAATCTACGTTAAGAAAATACTGAAATGGAGCGTTTAAAAGCAGGAACTAACATTCGGCAGCGTCTTGCCATTGCAATGGTTCTTCCACCCATACCAGGCATTAAAACCATGGCGTTTGTGAATCATCTTGGCGCACTTGATGTCATCCGTAATATTATCGTTTAGTAAACCTGCAGAAAATGTAAACAGACACGTAGACCATGAAAACAATTGCAATTACAACCGCTGAAGGACACCAGAACACTTACTGCTGCACGCAATCTTGCAATCGTTTGACCCATAGCTCGAATCACACCAGTATTTGTTGTTGATCTGAAAGATTCCGTAGTCGGTAGATCCGTTTTTGTTTTTGTTCGTCGCCGAGGTGCTGAATGCACTTTCGTTCTGTACGAGACAGATCCCTAAAGACGTTCACAAGAGATAAAGTAAAGATTCGAGCGGTCTAGTCACTGCCGACAAATGCTCACTTACAATCGGGTAAAGATGCTTTCGCAATGCCATTGTTCGCCAGTGCCTTAGCTAGTTCACATTTACCAAACTTTTTAGCCTCGATCACGGCAGCGCATGCAACGATGGTCAACAAAACTGCAGAAAACACTTTCATCGTTAAGCCTTGGCTGGTTGATCTTTGGCGGGCGTATTGCAGTAAAACTTGAACAGGGAATGATTCCTGTGTACGCTTGCCGGGTTTTATAACGATGCCGGCATGCAACCAACCACTATGAGCTAGTGTTTGTGGTCATAATTTTTAACTCAACGTTTCACTATCATCGTTTTTTGCCTTTTTGTTGATAACGATGTTACGCGGTGTGGGCGCAATGGTAGAATAGTATGTGTCTAGTGTAGTCAGTTCTCTGTTATCTCTTATGTTGCATGTCTTTATATTACAATCGTTAACATTGCATTCCTAGAGTTGTTTGGTACAAGGTTGTAATGCAATGTTTCGATTGCAAAATGCTCAAACATCATCAATTCATCCTTAAATATTCATACATTTTGCAAAAACAAGCCCATCTATTGGCGTTAGCACCGTTTCTTTATCCAGCTTGTGCCTGCTGGAATTTAAAGTTGACTTGGCCAAGGTTTGGTTCAGCCACACTCCCACTGTGTACATACCGCAAACCCGACCAGAAGCACGGACTAGCGATCGGTCCAAAGAAGCAACCAAACAAAGTTCCCTATCTTTAAGGTCGCGCTCGGGGATTTTCTTTACGTTTTCGATTCGGGGATTTTTACTGGAATTTAGATCTTCTCGTTCTCTCGTTCCGGACACATATAGTTTACCTAAATGACACCTCTAGCTTTAGTGGACAATGTAATGATTTAAACTTTTTTATTCAGAAAGAACGGCCAGGTCTGGCCGTATTGGTTTGAACAAATGATTTCAAATAAAAAATGTTTTTTTCCTTTATTTTTTTTACCTTTTGAATCGATTTCTCAATCATAAAACCTTTGCAGTAAATCTCATTTTTATTGTTTGCTACTTATTGGTATCTATTATTCAGTAATCATGATTGCATCCAAGTACAGCAGCGTAATAGGATATCGTTGGGCTTTATGTTTTGTTTTTACTATACAGTTTTTGTTTTATTTCAAAATGTATAATGTAACAGCGATTTACTCTCTTATTAAACACTTCTATTTACAGTCCCAGCGCCAACGCGAACTGGAAGAGGCTCGCGCAAGAGCCGCGCAGATGGAAAAAACGATGAAATGGTGGTCAGACTGTACAGCCAATTGGCGCGAAAAATGGAGTAAGGTAGGTCCTGTTGGCAGTCGTCGACGTTCACCCTGCTAAACAACAAGTCCATCTACGACGTTTCACGTTGCGGGTGTCGTTTTTCTACCAACAATGGGAAAATATTAAATCAATATTCTTGCCTCGGATGCCACGAACGGCATTTTGCTCGTTAACAAAATATTGTGTACCTTCCTTCTAACAACAACACCCCCTTCGCCCGTAATGCCATCCGAATACACTCGTCTGACGGAGAATCGTAGCTATCGGAATGTAGAATCATGTTGCTTTCCACGAACCATTAGTACCAACCAGTCCAATAGTCAATGGGAAGTGGCTAGCTAGCAGAAGCATAACGAAACGTTTCGTTTAGGAAATTGAACAGATTTGGTGTGCCAGTTAAATTTTTTTCAGCAAAATGCAGTCATGTTTCTCAGAAATGCTCGTAGAGCTGGAAAAAGACACTTCTCGCGTTTTGTCGTTGATGGCGGTACATTACAAGTAACGCACAAATTAATTACTAAAAATTAATCATTATTCGCTTCTCTTTGCAGGTACGAACCGAACGCAATAAGGCTCGGGACGAAGCAAAACAACTACGCAGCAATCTTGAGGCAGCCATTAAAGAATCAAACTCGTACAAGCGGGAAAAGTGTGAGCTTGAAATGCAAATCACACAGCTTAAGAAAGAGATGGAAAAGGTGCACACGCTCATGATGAAACACGCGGGTCGCTTCAACAAAGCATCGCTCGATGCGGCTGACGAGCCGGATCGTGATGGACGCGGTGATAACAACTGCTCACCAGACATATCTTCAGACGGGTTGAAGAACGTAAACAGTGAGGATGGTTTGGTGACGAAGCTACCGAACCTACCAGACGATGAATCCGGTGGTGGTGGACCGTTGGCCACCAATGCAAACGCCGATCTCGACATCGAAGAGTACATCCTGCAAGG
This sequence comes from Anopheles christyi, assembly GCA_000349165.1. NCBI lineage: Eukaryota > Metazoa > Arthropoda > Insecta > Diptera > Culicidae > Anopheles > Anopheles christyi. Next base: position 74,969 of record KB700792.1, on the reverse strand, counting down.
CGGCGCTATGCCGAAACATTCCGTAGAGTTTAAGGACAAGAGTGAACAGATGGCGGAAGAGCGTCGGCTCATACAGCAGCTGTCAAAGGACGATTACGATGAGGACTATCTGTTGCAGAAGATATCCATGCTGCAACTGCGTTTAGATGATGCACAAAAAACGATCCAGATCGAGCGAGAAGAAAAAAATGCTGTTCATCGCAATTTGGAAAAGACACGACAGGATATGCAGGAACTGCGCGACAAGTGTGAGGAGCTGCGGGCAGCTAAACAGGATGCGGTGCGTGAGCTGCTAACGCTGCAGGAGCAACATCGCGTAGAAATGCGCATCACACACAACTCGCTGCAGGAAGAAATTGTTGCCCGGGAAACACTCGAAAGACGGCTGTGTGAGTTGCGGACTGAATTAGAGAGGCTGCAGGCGGAAAATGCCGCCGAGTGGGGCAAACGGGAGCGGCTCGAAACGGAAAAGCTCAACATGGAGCGAGAAACGAAGAAGCTGCGAGCGGAGTGTCAAGATTTGCAGGAACGGTTGGAACGAAAAGGACGTCCACTTGTAAACAGCGACGTTGAGCTTCGCTCTCTGCAGCAGGAACTTCTCGATAAAAATAAGGTAATATTGCGCTTGATGCGCTTTCGAATGATTCTACAAGTTCAACAAAACCCCTTTAATCTTCCAGGAGCTGAGTGACATTCGTCATTCGCATAGCAAAATGAAAAAGATGTTGTCAGAGGCCAACACCGAGCTCGGACATGCGGTACGCCGTGCGGAACAGTACGAAACCGAAGTTAAAAGGTTGCGGTCACGTGTGGAAGAGCTCAAACACGAACTGGCCTCCGCCGAGGATGAGCTCGATGCAGCCTGCAATCACGTACGTCGATTGCAGCGCACCAATGAAGAGCTGAGCGGACAGACTGAAGGTTTGCAGGTGCAAATACAACATCTTCAGACGAGGTAAGACACCGGATGTATGAACAGGATTGAACAGAGTGCCCCTTAACTTTTTCAACTCCTTCTCTGCACTGCATTAGAGAGCTGGCACAGCGCTTAGACAGTTATACCAAAACACCCACACACACACACATACACACACTTCCGTTAATACATTGTGTGCAGAATTGTGGTTTGTACATGGGTTATTGATTTTGTCCTAGTTTGGCCTCACAAAAAGCAGACGATACAAATAAGCTTATTTTACTTACCCATTAAATCGAGTCCCATTAACATTACGAAATTGTTTTCTTTACACTTATTTTCTGTACAATTGTGTGTCCTTTTTTTCTTTTCCTTTCTTCTGTTCTTACCGATTGGTCTGGTGCTGGTGTACTATTAACTCTACTACTGGTACTACTCAACAACTACTTTAAACCTCGCTAACCTGATTCGTTTTTTGTATCAACGGTGATGGCCTACCGTTGCGTATTAATCTTTCTAACCCCGCTAATGTTGTCTACTAACACCATCATAACCGATCTGCATGAACGCAGTGGTAGTCCCAAGCAGCAACAACACGATGTGGGCAATTATAAGGCCACAAACCGTTCGAACTACACCGCCAACGTGAGCTACAAGCCAAACATCAACGATCTGAAGCAACTTTTTGACAATTCAGCTTCACGTCAGTTTGGCGATCGTGCTAGCGGTGGTGGCGGACCATCAAAAACTTCCGGCTTACAAGTACGCGAGCAACCATCTTCCCTTTCATCCAGTATGAACCCTCAACCACCCTCATACATACCGCTCTCATCTGGCTCTTATTACGATGCCAAACCAAGCTATATCGATCACGATGCACCATCACCACCATCGCTAAACAACAACAAGTATGAATTTGAACGGGCCAAGCAAAAGTTCGACAACATAACGCGTGCTGCAGCAGCTGCTAGCAATCCCGGTGGCCATAAGACCCGTGCTGTTTCTGGTGGTAACGGTGCGTCATCGAAACAACACAACGCTAGTAGTGGATCGGCCATACCGAAACGGAACACTTCCGGCTCTAGTGGACCTGTTTCTTCGTACTTCGAACCGAATGTGTTCCCCAGTGGTGGTAGTGGCAATGGTCGCGGAGCTCCACATACATCCGGTTGTGATGATATGCCACCGACAAAGAGTCAAAGCCACATCAACGAAACGATACAGCTGTTCGACGTTAGTCAGGGAGCGTACGATCAATCTGCGGGTTCGAATTCCGGCCTATCGAGAGGAGGAGGAGGCATGGGTCAGCCGCCACAACACAAACCGATCAACATTGGCAAGATGAATGATGTCAATCTGGATGGGTTAAAAGTATCGGAAGACGATGAAGTGAGTACCCGTCCTCTCACCCGTTAGCATTCTTGCCGGTACTGCCGGGGATCGGTTGGATGTGCGTGCGGTTTGCAGTTGTGGCGCTGCCATTTTTGTAGTTTGTCTGAAGTGTGCATGTTAGAGTTAAGATGTTTATTTTACTTCTTGGTAGTGCATGTAGGTTCGGTTTTTCATACCCAATGTGTTTGTTTTACTCAAATTCAGTGTCATGTCAGAACGATCAGTATAAACTAATGAACTTGTCATTGTTATCCCATCTTTCTAACAGACTCCGTAGCTCTCATGGATCTACCAGTCTCCTTTCGGCCAACGAAGATAATAGCGATAATGAATGATTGTTAAACTCCCATTGGACCGTGGGGATACAACGATACACTCTCAGGCAAGAACAACATGGTACAGGATATAATCGTCCCTTCTTTGATTTGGGCCATATACCCAACAGTAGCAAGTAGAAGCTCTTATACATTACTATTATCTGGTGTCTCATAACGCTCTCTAAATGAAAACACATCACATCAAGCAGATTCGAACAAATAGGTTCATGTAAACTCGTAATACTCAGATACTATAGACTCAGTACTTACGGTAGTGTAACGGAAAAAAGTATTAATCAAGCTGATTCCTCGTCAAAACTTACTCATTTTTTCTATCTCGTTACTACGACGAAATGGTAAACTCTCCAAGAACATAGTACAATAGCTCACTGCAATTAATAGAAAGCTACAGAAGATAAATCTTATTTATCCCTTGAAACTGATAAGTATTGCAAGTATTTAGTAAGACACAGATCTTTTCTCGTTTTCGTGTTAAAACGCATTTTAAAATCTTTTGGTACCAAAAATTTGAGATTCAACAAATTGTTTTTAGTTTTTGTCATGACCAAATTAATATTTTGATAAAAAATACCTTAAAAAAGAAAATATATGCGATAAAGTTGAACAAAGATTACTACATATAGCATATCTTCTTCGTGTATTGTTTTCTAACGGTTTGCAGACCGATTTCCTGTTGAAGATAGCAGAGTGTTGCCGTGTTAGAACTATAGTTTATCGTATTCTTACAAATACAAATCCCTTATACATACATGCATATCAACGTCAGCTGATACTTAGCATCCGAACGTAGTAGTCGCAGTTATGTCAAATAATCCTATTTATTTACCATTCACGAGTGTCACTTAAAACAGTTAAAATTAATTGGTGCAGGAAATCCGTTTTACCCCCGACAGGTGTTATTATATTGTTTTGTAAGTATTTGTAACTTTTAGCCCACTGGTTTTGTTCCTTGTGGTGCCTATTTCATTAAAAAACTAACACCCCTACGCCGTTACCAATTGATAGTAGGGGGTTTTACTGGCAGTGTCGTATTAGAGCGAATCATCCGTCTGCTCTAACATTAGGTAGCACTTTCGTGTCCCTTATCGCTCCCTCAACACTTGCCATTTGCTGGCGGTTTCGGTCGGCAGATTTTACTTCGCCCGTTCTCACCGTACACGATATTGCAGGAAAAGGTAAAGTAGCCACATGTGGAAGATTTGGTGTAGTACGTCGATTCATAGTTCTTGCCCGGTATGGCCGGTACCTTACTCTTCTCGTCAATGCCTGTGACCTGCTTCGTAACAGAAATGTAACTATCCGGATGGCCGGTCCTTTGGGTCGGTCCAGCTTCCGGTTCTGGCTCTTCCTCCACTTCATCGACAGACGCTGTAGTCGTTGAGGTGTCCTTCTTTGTCGGCAGATAGCGTGTGGTGTACTTGGGAGTTGTACTTGCAGCGTTCACAACAGTTTGCTGGGTTCGCTCTGTTGTTACGGCGTGGACGGTTGAACGTCCGTTTTGGGTTTGCACTAGCCGGAAGTTGTCACCGTGCGGCACAAAAGCGGTCTGCTTTTGTGTCGGTCCACCCTGTGTGAAAACACGTCCATTTCCATTGGTCCGCACTGTTACGGTTGAAGGCTCTGTGGCCACATAGGAAACAGGAGTTGTTTTGACTGAGGAATTTGCATCGGTAGTTGCCTTATCGCCACTACGCGTTATCTTCGATGGCGCTTCGTACTCATCGTCATATTCTTCCTCCTCATCGTCCACATCTTCGTACTCGTCCTCCTCGCCTAGTGGGGGAAGGGTAGTGCTAATGAAGTTCACTAAGAAAGAAGGAAACGGTTTATGAAACCATTGGAGTTTTATGACATTAGAAATGCGTAACCTAACCTACCCAAGCTTTGCTGAGATGTGCGAGTTCTCATTCCGTTGGTGTCAACCGATTCCTTGCGAACTGTGGAACTATAGGGTTGGATTGAGAGTTGGAAGTATGTAAATAACAAATACCATAAAACGAATTTCAAACAGCTTCTTTGGCAAGCATGCGATTCTTTGTATGATTTTCGTTGAGCCTACGTGACTGTTTCATGCAGTTAAACACGATTGTGTCATCTAATAAGATCTACTGTGCGTATGTTATAAACATGCCATAAAGAGCATCGACATTGTATCGTTCCGCAAAACTATTGGCCATACCCAGTAGATTTTCCAAACAGTCCAATTGATTGGAACAGGGGTTTGCTCTTTGCCCGATATGTGTCCACCTGTTCCTTTGTTCCCGAAGCTGCCTGTGCTGCACCGTGGTACGCAATGCCGAACCTACCGCATAGTTTAGGTGAAAACAAAATTAAGAATTTTGGTCAATAGTTGCCTCTCCAATTGAATAGTATACTCACTTGAAGTTGCCACTGATTTGCGATTGACTCTGGCCAGTGTGAGCACCCGATTGGGCCGACGCTTGTCCTCCACCGTTAAATATGTTTTGCTGATCAACCGTACTTTCACCTTGCGGTCGGAAACCTATCTGCGCCTGGGATGACGTTTGTCCGGGGCCACTTGACTGCGCATCGGCCAAACCACCCTTCTCATTGGCCACCACCTCGGATTGACTTTCATGTCCTAAGCCTCCACTTTGGGACGTGGCCGAGGTGCCTCCAGTCTTCGAATCAACCTGAACCAACGACTGGGATTTGCCAACACCGCCCGTACCTTGGGATGAACTCATGGCACCTTCCTTTCCTCCCGAAACTTGAGCTTGCGCAGCACGATCCTTATCACTTGTTTGGGCACTTGCACTGAACGATCCCGTGCCTGTATAGGTACCGGAGACCTGTGTTTGAGCAGTGCCTCCATTCTTCCGGCCTTGAGCGGAAGCCATCACTTCACCGTTCTTTACCGACGACTCGGCTTGTGAAAAAGAATCATCTTCCTCTTCCGGTAACTGGATGGATTGCGGAGGTAAACTGCCTCCTCCTGCTCCTTGATCTATAGCTGTTGGGTATTGATCAAGGGATGATCCGCCACTTGGGTATTGCTGCCCGTTGGCCGTGCCTGTCGGATGGTATCCGATACTACCCGCACCAGTGCCATCGGTAGGATACCGTCCACTTGGATATTGACCACCAGGATAAGCTCCTGCACCTGTTCCTAAACCAATACCTCCTGGATACTGTCCAGATCCACTACCTGCTGGATATTGACCAGACGGGTACCTACCACTTCCAACTCCTCCTGGATATTGACCAGTGCCTGTTCCGGTTCCTCCTGGATATTGACCAGTGCCGGTTCCGGTTCCTCCTGGGTATTGTCCAGCTCCACCAGGGTAAAAACCAATTCCTGCATCAGTACCTGTAGGATATAGGGCAGTTCCTGTACCGGTTCCTCCCGGGTACTGTGCTGTTCCTGCGCCAATACCGCCAGGATATTGACCAGCTCCTGAACCAGCGCTACCAGGATATTGTCCAGTTCCTACCCCTGTACCAGCAGGATATTGTCCAGTTCCTCCACCTGTTCCTGATCCAGCGCTACCAGGATATTGTCCAGAACCTCCTAGTGCTCCTCCTGGATACTGTCCTGTTCCTGCGCCATTACCGCCAGGATACAGACCAGCTCCTGAACCAGCGCTACCAGGATATTGTCCAGATCCTTCCCCTGTACCAACAGGATACTGTCCAGTTCCTCCACCTGTTCCTCCTGGATACTGTCCTGTTCCTGCGCCAGTACCACCGGGGTATAGACCAGTTCCTGAACCAGTTCCACCGGGATATTGTCCAGTTCCAACCCCTGTACCACTAGGATATTGTCCAATTCCCGCAGCTGTTCCTCCTGGATACTGTCCAGCTCCCGCACCAGTACCACCGGGGTATAGACCAGTTCCTGATCCTGTTGCACTAGGATATGGTCCAGCGCCTAGCCCTGCACCACCAGGATATTGTCCAGTTCCTACACCTGTTCCTCCTGGATACTGTACAGTCCCCGGGCCAGTAGATCCAGGATATTGTCCTGTTCTTGAACCAGTACCGCCAGGATATTGAGCAGATCCTGCACCTGTACCACTAGGATATTGGACAGTGCCTACATCAGTCCCTCCAGGATATTGTCCAGTTGTTTCCCCAGCGCCTCCAGGATATTGCCCAGTTCCTACACCAGTACTTCCCGGATATTGGCCGGTTCCTGTACCTGAGCCTTCAGGGTATTGTCCAGGTCCTGCTCCAGAGTAATGTCCAGTTCCTGTACCAGTCCCTGCAGGATATTGACCAGAACCTCTATCACCCATTGGATACTGTCCTGTTCCAGTACCTACACCAGTTCCTCCAGGATATTGTCCAGCTCCGCCTGGATATTGTCCATTACTACCCGCTTGTTGACCTGCTCCTGGTCCACCAGGATATTGTCCTGGGCGTCCTCCGCCAGTTCCAGCACCGCCAGGAAATTGGCCTGTACCTGTACTGGTAACTTCAGGATATTGACCCGTACCTGTTCCTGTTTCAACACCTCCAGGATATTGTCCTGCACCTCCTGTACCCGTTGGAAATTGTCCTGTTCCAGCTGGGCTGGCTCCTGGGTACTGACCTCCTGGATATTGGATAGCTCCACCAGGACCGCTTCCTGTTCCTCCAACTACACCAGGATGTTGGCCTCCTGTCGTTCCATTAATAAATCATGAAAATTCATTAAGTTTTTACATATGCTGTATACATTTCTCAGACTTTTGATAGTAATACGATGGGCTTACCTCCAGGATATTGTCCTCCGCTTCCTGCTCCTGGTACTGTAACCATTCCAGATGTTCCTCCTGGGCTTGTTGGATATTGACCACCAGAAGTTCCCGGGTACTGTCCGGTTCCACCAAGGTACTGGCCAGTAGCCGGACCAACGCCATTTCCTGGAAACTGGCCGGTGCCTAATGATCCAGGATGGGTCACCGACTGTGGACCTACCCCAGGATGACCGCCATGAACGGGAAGATGATGAACGGTTTGTTGTGCACCACCCGTTCCTACAAGTACCGTTAATCCACCAGGATGAGCATAAACTGTTTGCTTCGGTGGTCCGTGGCTGTCTGGTGGACCGGGTATAATTTTCACCGGTCCGTGTCCATCTAATCTACTATCCGAACCAATCACAGTTTGTTTTGAATGACCTGTACCGACTAAAACAGTTAAACCACCTGTTGGATTGACAACGGTGTGATCCTGACCAGGCAATGTTACAGTATGCGGAGCGGTATGATAGACGCCATGTGTGCCAGTACCTGGAAGAGGAGGTCCTACTAAATGAGGATGGGGACCATAACTTCCGACTGGTCTACCACTAGAGTCAAGACCTGTCCCATCGTTGCCAACTGGTCGACCATGACTATCATAGCTCGAGCCACCTGGACCAAGAGGTCTCCCTTGTTCATCGTAACCTCCAATAGGTCTTCCTGGTGCATAACTTCCCGGACCTCCAATTGGCCGTCCATAAGCATCAACACTAGCGGTTCCACCTCCAGTAGGTCTTCCACGACCGTCAGTTGCACCTCCTGAACCAGTTCCAGTACCGCCAGGTCTAACGTGAGTATCAAAACCACCTAATGGCCTTCCGTGACCGTCTACATGTGGACTTCCTGGTCCAGTTCCAGGTCCTCCAGGTCTACCTTGCATATCAAAACCTCCAGATGGTCTTGCCTGGCTCGTTGTCCCTGTTCCTGCACCATCTATAGGTCTACCTTGACTATCAACGCTGGCTCCTACTGTTCCAGATCCTGCAATTGGTCTTCCATGGGTATCAACTGCCTGTCCTCCACTTCCAGGTACACCAATAGGTCGTCCATGAGCATCGACCCCGGGCCTTCCAGTTCCAGATCCACCGATCGGTCGTCCATGAGCATCTCCAGTTTGTCCTCCTGTTCCAGGGCTACCAATCGGTCTTCCATGAGCATCGACACCTAGTCCACCTGTTACAGACCCAACAACAGGACTTCCATGAGCATCGACACCTAGTCCACCTGTTCCAGGCGCACCAATAGGTCTGCCATGGGCATCGACAGCTGGTCCACCAGTTCCAGTTCCTCCAATTGGTCTTCCGTGGGTATCGAAACCTGCTCCTCCTGTTCCAGGCCCGCCAACAGGTCTGCCATGGGTATCAACACCTGGTCCACCTGTTCCAGGTCCTCCAATTGGTCTACCGTGGGTATCAAAACCAGCTCCTCCTGTTCCAGGCCTACCAACAGGTCTTCCATGAGCATCGACACCTAGTCCGCCTATTCCAGGTCTTCCAATTGGTCTTCCGTGGGCATCACCAGCTTGTCCTCCTGTTCCAGGTCCAGTAATTGGTCTTCCATGAGCATCGACACCTAGTCCACCTATTCCAGGACCTCCAATTGGTCTTCCATGGGCATCAAAACCGGCTCCTGCTGTTCCAGGTCCACCGATAGGTCTGCCATGACCATCGACACCTGGTCCACCTGTTCCAGGTCCTCCTATAGGCCTTCCATGAGCATCAACACCAGTTCCATCTGTTCCAGGACCAATTGATGGCCTGCCATATCCTCCTACATCGGATCCTATTCCTGGTCCACCTGTAGGCCTTCCTGGAGCATCAAATCCTGCTCCAACATGTGCCGGACGTCCATTGCTTCCCGCACCATTTCCTCCTATACCCGATCCGCCAATAGGCCTTCCCTGTGAGTCAAAGCTCCCTACTGGTCGTCCGTACGCGTCTAAAACAGCTCCTCCTGTTCCAGGACTACCGCCAGGCCTACCATCATAACCTCCGCTGCCACCTCCAGGACGGCCATATCCATCAAGACTACCACCACCCGGTCTCATCGAATGCCCGTTAGTGCCCGGATCATATGCGTCTGGTAGGCGTAACTTATCCACCGGTACCTTGAGAGGATCGGGTCTGCTATCTAAGAGGAATACAGAACATCTTCAATAAGTTTTGAATATTTTTGCAAATGGCTGTCTATAATACCATAAATATAGCTGCCTCCACCATCAACCGACCCATAGCAGGTGCTGCAGTCACCGCCCAGCGATTGGCTCTGTGCTTGTCCCATTCCATTGGATCCGACTACACATAAACGAACAATTTAGTTTCCCTCATTTGAAATTTGTTTCATGTAGTCAATACAACTGCTCTTACCTACTACAGCCCTGGAGCTATGTTGTGTCGCTTCGGCTTCAGCTTTACCATCTTGACTATTTCCAAAGTGAAGATACTGTGACTGAGTTTGCCCTCTGAAACTGCATTTGCAGGATTGTTTCCGATTAGCTTGACATGCCTTATAACTTATAACCTATAATAACAACCTACTAATACGTACTTTCCACGAATATTTCCATTTCTCTTCACTCTCGAGAGGGGGCTGTTAGCTATACCTATAGTATTCGAAAGTTCCTCGGCAGGATTCTATAAAGTTGGCAAAAGATAGGTGTTTAGTTCAGGTGTTGGTGAGATTTTTGTTCATATGTTTCATATGTTTTTAAAAGAATCATTAAAACTGAAGAACGCCTCTACATCAAATTTTCAATCCAACCTCTTTTAAAGCTGCAATCAACCAATCCTTCAGATGAGTATGGTTATTATTAGTTTGTTCTGCAACATCCCACAATGTAGAGCATCGCTCTATCATGTGTTATCAGTTGAAGAATGCTTTTTTATTATTCTACACGTTGTCTAATACAGCAAATTTCTTTTTTTGCGTTCAAACTTCGGTTTGCATCATCATCTTCGAGAATAAAAACGGTCGCAATTGTACAGCTTTATTTAAATTACAATTTTTTAAAAAGTAGTACATATACGCCAGAAACAGATTACATTAAATTTCCTAATTCCAATGAGAGACATGACTCGTTCAAACTAAAAAAATGCCGCATAAGTGTAGAAAAAAAGTGCTACTGTTTCCGCCCGGGATCGAACCGGGGGCCTTCCGCGTGTTAGGCGGATGTGATAACCACTACACCACGGAAACAACTGCGTGTGAGGGACATCCCATTGCCTATATAAACCAGCTAACCTAAACAAAACTATTGAGGTGCTCCTTAGGAATGAAAACTATGTTTTATGCTGTTGCTATATTTACACTTACGAGATTTAAAATTGCCGATTGTGCTGCTGTTGCGCAAAGCACAAATAATAGTGTCCACCGCGTAGGGCACTCCATTTGACGTCGTCACTACAGTGTGTGGTAACTTCAATTATATTGCTTCCTTCGGCGTATCCCTTTCGAATAGGATATGTTGTTTTAGCATAAATTCACATTTGATGTAAAACACTTTTTACAACATTACTCTTTTGTAACACAGCGACACCACGGAAAAATTCTGTAGAAAGGAGAACATCTACTTTTCGCTTTCAGTAGCACTGAAGAATTAACTTAAACACGGTGCTTGACACAAGCGCGTTAAATAATGAGTCGTTTGTTCACTTCAACACTTTAAACTATTCACTTCCCACCAAAAAGACAAGCACAGACACTAAAAAGAAATTCTAAATACCACTTCAATCACCTCTTGAGCGTAGCGTCTTGAACACTGGGATCACGAATAGAAGACGTGGTAACTTTAGCTGTGCTCACATGGGCTCTCCTTTACTTCACACTTCACTTCTGACTAAAGTCATCTGACGGATTTCCTCACAAGAAAGCGGCCCGATCAAAGGCTGATTGATTCCATCTGCCACCGGAAGCGCGGGATGTAACACCATCCAAGAGTACACCGGACGGGTCCAAGATGCGACCGTTCCGGGGAACAGTCTGACAGCAAGTGATTGGCACATGGGATGCGATTTCAAATCTGGAGGCTGCCGAGAACTCCAGAAACCGCCTAGATCAAGATTGCTCTCATCTCTCAGAACTGTTCGATTGTATTGGGCAGCATAGCAAGAAATGTTTAATGTTGTGCTGCATTGCCATCTCTTCTTCTCTCTGGAGTGATGTAGTTCTCTCCAATTTATTGCACGCACATGTTTCCCCTCCGACCGTAGAACTTCGATGAAGAGCAGCATCTTCGCATTACTGCAGGTGTAGATTCCTTTGGATATCTGTTTGAATTCACAATAACAATCCAGTGTCATCATATTTTATTATATGTACAATTGTACAATCATCCTATTAACTGTTGTACTCAACAAAACTTAACTTTACTATCTATATATTTTAAGACATTTGAGTTCGTCAGATCGATCGAACAGATCGTTAATGGCATGGTTCTTCGTATCGTTAATCGTATCGTGACTCTTTTTGTAAGATTGGAGTTTTGATGATTATCAAATATTTTTGCAAAGACCATATTTTAGCACACGGGATCGCAAGCCTTTACGATGTTACGTACATTACGATTAACATTAACCCGGTGGTCTAAATACGCGTGTACATGTCTCTAAAGTTACTGATAAGGGGTAACCATGCATATGCATTGAAACAAACACACCAGACCCTTGGGTGAGCGATTCCGTCTAAAAGCGTTCGAACGCGTGCGTTATCATTTTGCGCGCGCATTATTAGCTCATCGGTTAACTCACTGGTCGAACGAAATGTGGAAGAAGAATTCCTCAATTCGAACACATGACAGAGTCAAATCTAAAATCGCCTAAAGAACAACAATTTCCATCGAAATATTCTGAACAATCTTTCCAAAATCGTACGTAGACAATTTATAAATGAACCAACAAGCACCACACCATCACCGAGATAGAACCGAGAGACGGTCTGTGTTATTGAAATCTGTGAATCTATCTCATCCGTACCGTTTATTATGGGGACCTATTTTAACGTCGGTCGTTGGAAGAAAAAACTCGCGCACCCATCCCCGAAATGTGACATTGACCCCGTGGTGGGTTGCTTCCGAAACAGATTTAATCGTGTGACGACCGTGTCCCTCCGTATCAGTCGATTGTTCATTTGCCGACAGATTTTGGGCAAGAATGTACTTTCTGAGATGCTGAGAGTATGTTAATTCGCGCAGGTCCGCAGGATTGATGATGCTGTCTGTTGCTGATAATCCATTGAACAGTGCGTGTGAAAGATGTGCAGTTTAATTTGTACAATTGTAAGTGTCGGAAGGGCATCAGCGGTTCCATAGTGTAGCGGTTATCACGTCTGCTTTACACGCAGAAGGTCTCCAGTTCGATCCTGGATGGAACCAGAGACTCTTTTTTATTGAATCGAAGAAAGAGAAATTGGAATAAAATATTGCGCCCACATACTTTTAAACATTTTCAACTCAATTTAACATCGATTGGCCCCTTTTTGTTTCGTACTCTTTAGAAGAAATTCGATCTTTCAGCTTTGTGTACCCACACTGCATCAATTCATTTTCTCACCACAAAGAAAATGTGCCATGCCAGAAAAAATATGGTACTTCGCCATGGTAAGCTTGATGTCTTGATTGAATCGCGCAATTAGTGTCAAATTTTGAAATACACCATGCCCTTTTACGGCTTATAGTCAGTGTGGTGTCAATGCACGCGTCCCCATCGTTGTAGTGGCATCTGCTACGAAGGGCGGCTGCTGCGTCGTCCCTAAATGCAATAATTGATCAAAACTAATTAAAACTGTTCACTGTGGAGAGTGGTAATGCCCGACCACTAGTCACTTAATTCAAATCGCTCCGTTTGGTTGCTGCTGCTGCTACTACCCAAACAACGTCTGGTTTACGATCGAATCGAGCCGTTCGTTCGTAGGGCGTGTGTGGTTCTAAAACCCTATTGAATGGATCAGTTTTCATCACCATATTTAGAGCATTCAGTTTGAGTGGCAACATTTCCCTTTAGTGCGACCTTTACCACACTGCTGCTTCTTTCTACTTCTTAATCCTTCTACGAAGTGGAGGGTGTTGAAACGTTGATACGATCAAATTAAACGCTTGCATACACATCGAATCGCACACAAAACAAACACGTTAGGAAGGAAAGTGTAACACCATTCATTCGCGCCCACACTCTTTTTCAGCACTTGAGGGGGTAGAAGAGGGCCTAGTCACAGTCACTACTGGGAAGATCGTGATGCACTAATTGAATTAAGGGCGCGCGATTATGATGCGATTAATCGCTGCTCGATATTAAGTGACAGAATGCGCTACAAGCAGTAGAGTGAGTGTGGCTTTTTCTGAGCGTTAAAGTGATGTCACAATTCAACGCCTGAAAAATGGTTCAAGTCACTCGAGTTCTACACTTAATTACATTTCTAACTCAATCGATTACTTGTGTTGCGATGCACAGGGCATCGCGCTATTTTACGAATAGACCCACTTAATCGCTTAATCGGTAAAAGTAATTGGAACGAACGATATTAAACCCTTCCGGCAAAGAGCTAGAGTGACCCCGGAAAAGGGGTCAAATAAAGCTGGAGCTATTAATTTTGAGTTTTTCGTTGGATAATCGTAACACATCGTTTAATCTAAGGCAATGCTTTTTTGCATCAGTAACAACGACCAGACAGTATTTCTTTCACTTTATAAATAATGGCCAAAGATTTCCGTTTGCTGTTTATTGGTTAAAGAAATTCAGTACAAAGTGCAGGTGAATTAACATTTCACATGACTTTTCCTTGACACAGTCATCTTTGTAACATTTATTTCATACTTCAAAAAGATCTTTCGTTGCAATAACGTTTGATATCCATCGTAAGCCTCAAATTACAAAACAAATAAGCGGAAGATCGACAAAAACGATCATCTGACAAATCTTAGGGGAAGATCATCTTTGCTAAGATGAAAGCAAAAACGGCAAACAATTAGACAAACAATACGTCAAACATCAATCATAAATGTCTGTTTTGTAGTGTCGAGCAACATGACGGCTAACAGAGATCTGTGATATAACGCAATAACAATTGCCGTCTGATCTCTTTTCTCGTACGAATAGTTGCTCTCGGTATGTACAGCAAAAATGCAACACTGTTTTTCTTGAATTTCCTGTATGCATTTTAAAATGCAACACTTTTTTTTTGCTGAACAAACGCTCTATGCTTTCGCGCTGTTTACAGTTGATTAGCATAGAATCGTACAAGAGACGGGACCGAAGGTAAAATGTTTCACGCCAATCTCGACAGATCGGTGTAAAACGTTTACTTTACTGACAAATTGTTTTTCTATCTGGGATATGGACGGTGCGTAACACATTTGTCATCGGGTGTCATGTATAGAGTAACCTTAAAACTGTCATTTGCATAAAAAATGATAAAATCTAAAGATAAAGAGAGATAAAGAAAAAGAGAAGCGTGGATGGAGGAAAAAAGAATTATTGGTTCCATCCAGGATCGAACTGGAGACCTTCTGCGTGTAAAGCAGACGTGATAACCGCTACACTATGGAACCGCTGATGGTGAAGGGCCGCTCCTAGCCTAATACAAAGGTTCTTACTCGGTCATGCGCAGTGAATTGTAACAAATGTTTTGATGTAGAAACTAGGCGATGATGGTTACATTAAGGTGATGATACACGAGAAACATTTGCTGCAGCGTTGAAGCTCTACGATTATTAAGGTAAGTGTATACTTTTTGCCTTACATTCTAGGCACAAATTTGAGTCTACGTTGTTGTTATAAAATATATTGTTTATGTACGAATTAAATCCACAATTTAAACGAAAACTATCAAACTTAACAACATAAACGCTTCGATTCTATATGCGCATTTATTTTGTCTATAGTGTTTATCACTGTCAACCCCTTCAGTGAATTTGTACCACACCGCTGCAAGATCAAATCAACACCAAATAAAACAAATCAACCGTCTCGACAAACCATGACACGATGTAATCACAATCAATGAACTTCGACACACTCAAATTAACCCAAACTCGATTATTAACTAGGGAGAAAACAATGGGCGGAGGGATACCTCTCATCGACAACTTTTTGGAAAATTGCCTTCTATCCTGTCAATCTGCTGACCTTCGTGCATTTCACCTACCGAAATAAGGGCTAACAGAAGGGGCACCAAACTTTGCTTGTTTTTGTTTGTTTTTGCTGTGCTTATTTCGACCGCCGATTACTCAAGCACAGTTTGCTTTCGGCATGACTGTTGGAAAATGAATGTTTTTGCTAGTCGGCTATTTTAAATCCCCTCCTCAAAAACAGGCGACGGACAAAGACGCTGTGATGCCGCCACATCGAAACTTTAAACAGATGTCGTCGTTCTGCAATATTTGACTGTCGTTAGGAGGTAAAGTTTCGTTAAGTTGCGTTACGTATGATTGATATTGGAATGGATGATACGCGATGAAATATGTAGTTTTGCGGTAGGCTATGGTTTGGTTACGTTTCGAAGGTCAAGTCGTCTAGTCGTATCTAAGGATGGTGAAATGCTGCACCGGCCCCAGCATCGCCGGTGCGTCAAAACGGCTTATTAAGATATGGAATTTCATCAACAACCAGGCGGAGTGTAGTCAAGGTCAGTTATAGGCGTATCGCAACAAGGGGTTTGGTTCGACTTGACCACGCTGACGTACGCTTTGAACGCTAATTCTAGTGTCGGATCGAACGTTTAGGAGAATGCTGCCAGCATTTCTTCACGGCACGCTTGTTGATGCATATCGATCGGTCGTGAGATTGAACACTGTAATTAATCTCAACCCTTCTACTACATCGATTGCGACAACCACGCTGCTGTGTTGATTGCAGGCATTTCGCTGAGAATAGTTACGCTCACTATCGAAAAGCAATTAGACGTTTATTGTCTGATATCGATGTAAATTAAAGAAAGCTTTACAATCACCTCGGAGGAAAATTATGTTTACAACCTTTGCCCTGTTTCGGTGCATGAAAATACAATGTGAATTTCCCTTCTTATCGTCTAAGAAATGTAACAATACTAGAATTGTAACTATTACAATTGCCACGTTTACACCACTTCCTTGTGAACAACAGCAGTAGAATGCAACTGTAGACAAACGTATCAACAATATTTTCTAGGACCACAAAAGGACCCTACACAGCACGTAAACGCACATAGAAACCAAACGCTCAGGTATGTATATATCGATCGTAATTATCTAAGATGTAAACTCTACTCTGTCCGACCCGCGCATGTTATGACACCGGCACGTTCTATGGGGTCGTGTTGCTAATTGACTTACTCTTTGGTCTTTGGTTCACCATCACCATCTGGTTTCTTCGGAATGCTACATAACCGGAATTGAACTGCAGACGCCCTCCAGCGGTGGCAAAAGTGTGTAGCGTTCTCAATCCACGGTCAACTTCCGGAAGCTTCCAACCATAGCCTCTTCGCCCGAGAACTCGTTCCGTTGGGTGCGTGTTGAGCGCCCGCTCGTACCTGGCGCCGATATGGAAAGATCCATATGGAACTGTTCCTCAAGCTTGAACCATTTCGATTGCTTCTCGAACATGTCACGAAAGTTGTCGGTAGCTTGCTTCAAACTTTGTTGCCCACCGTACGTGGTGGGTAGGATCGTTTGATCGATCGCACTTCGTAGTTCTTCCTCCGTACGGTGGAACTACAAACAAGGGGAAAAGGCAAGAAAGGTTAGAACAAATTGTTTGGGTAAAGTTAAAATGGACGTCATGTAGTACCTTGAATCGATCTCTTATTTTAGGACTTAACAAGGGCAGAAGCAGATCTAGCAACATCCACGTTATTCTCGGAACCTTCACCATGTGCACTTCCTTAACGAACATCGTCACGACCTCGTTGATGGAATCTGCCATCATCTTCACCTCACTGAGACCCCACATCCCGACGTGCGCCATAGTCATGCCCGAACAGTCCACTATCCAAACTGTCCCATGTACCTGTGTCCGCTCGTACTCCAGACACGTGTTAATGACCAACGCACCAAGTCGCATCTGCAGCAAAGCAGTCGTTTCCTTTGGATCCATTGCGCCAACCCGTACGAGAATCACCATGCGTCGCTGCCGGTCAAATCCAAGCGGTACGATCGCGTCCAAATCCATCATACGCTGTACGTTTGGATGGAAAGTATTCACCTCCTCGCCGTACAATGTTCGCATGCGCATCAGGAATGCCATTCCATCTTCAAGCGTTGCACAAGCTGACGTGACGTTAAACTTCCTGTACCGTAAAAAGCGCAACAGAAACACGGGATCTGTTCGGCAGCGGACGATTTGCGGGTGTTTGGCAATAAATTCACGCACCTGCGCTATGGATGATTCACGTGTGTCCTCGTTCTCGTGTAACTCTTCCGCTGCCCGTACCAAATCACGATCATCCAGCGTCGACCGATACGGAACATACTCTCGGGGACGTTTGTCCATCTCATCTACGTAGTGCATGATAGGAAGGAAGTGACACCTTTCGAGGTAGAATTCACAGAAAGTCACAGAACTTTGCGGATGAGGTGCTTTGCAATCGCTGTTGCTAGAACCGATGCTCGATCAAAACTGTTCCAGCCAGCGTCCAGCCTCCTGGAGGTTAGGGCAATGTTTTCCCCATCATGTCTGACCTGAGACCACCTTCGCTAATTGTCTAATGCTTGTCCATGTTTCACACGCTCATTTGCAATTATATGATAATGATTTGTTTTGCACGCGTATTGGTAAAACGTTTCATCGGTCGTACACCGTCCAGGGGGATAGGGTGCTCTAGAAATGCGCTGAGAACTTCAGTCAATAAGGTGCTGCTACCGGGTTAACAGCTTTCTACTGCTGATCGATACGAAGAGATGTGTGATATAAGGGAATTGCGTGACAACAGTAACAATCGAAAAAAACCAGCTTTTGATAGTTTGATTGTGTTCCGTTGTGTTGTCGTTCAGCTATAGCTTTCTACATTTCTATCCACAAATTTTCCCATCAAAGTGGGCAGTGATCCGAACACGCGTGTACCAAAAACCGCTAATCTAACGATCCTCAACACTCTCGCAACAGGCAACTTGTTGTGTCGGATATTACGATAGGGTCGTTGTGGCATAAGCCCACAAAAAATCGCAATTAAAAGACGCAGACGTTCCGTCTCCCCGTGGTCGAGTGATTGCATCCAGAGCGAAAACAGAAGCTCGATTGTTTGTGTGTTGCACAAAACGATGACGATACAGAAATGCGTCTTTAACACAGGCATCGATTTCGCAGTCATGAAATTGAGCTTGCGCAATCGTTTGTCTGTGTGTGTGTGTGTGCTACCTGTGACAGTACGATCGTGTGTGTTGTTCCGAAGGGCCAAACCTTACGAGATACCACTTTAACCTGTAACCTGGTCATATCCTGGCGCAAAGCTCTGGTGTACAAAGATACGGCGTAAAAGAAATCATTTACTTCGTTTTACTGGAGAGTTTGGTTGGGCGTGTGAAACCCTGACCTATTCTGATGATGCGAAGTCGTCCAACGCTACAATGATCTGGCCTTCACACACTTACCTAGACGAGTGGCAACTCGTCCGCGTATCTGGTCAACAGTGTGGCTATCCTTTACCATCGCCATGCGTATTCAATATTCTCGCCATGAAGCGACAACGAAATAGCCATGTTATCTGTTTGCGTTTGGAAGATCCATTAACCGGAGGGACCATCTTTCAGCTATGCAAACAGGCACCGTTTGTCGACGATGCTAATGTTGCCGAAAAGAGATAATACACGCATGTTAGATTGTTAGTGACTTTGTCACAGTGTCAACATTGAAAGCACCCCGGAAAGCCCCGCTACTCGTATCGAAATCTACTCTATACCGGTTTAACATTTATATTATTTGCTCAATAATGCAACCCAGCAGGACCTTGAATTTGGCCGAATCCTTTGAAACCAAGTTTTCCAGTGTTTGCCAAAAGGAATGGAAGAAAGGGATTCAATGCAAAGGTCAAACAAGCCTATTTCTGGTTTGGTCAAATGAGCGGACATAGTTCGTGCGAGTCGGTCACCCTGTTTTAAGCCTCGCTCAAATCTCACCCATCGCGCGTATCGAACGCACCGCTATCTGCGTTGTGATCCCAATATATGAGTGTGGAATCTATTGCCAAACGCGGTTCGGTTTCGCGGTTTTGCATTTCGGCACAAGGCTACGTGCCGACGGCAATGTTAGTCCCTCACTGGTTTAAGACTGACGTAGATTTAGATTTACCATATGGCAAGCCGTGGAGTGGTTAATTTTTGCCGTGCCTATCTACAGGCACTAACTAATATACCTCAGCCACTATCCTCCCCAATACTCCTTCCCGGTCGGCTCTGTTGTTCCCGATTAGCATTCCCTCTAAAACATAGCTTCCCATCTCTCTTTCCCGAGAAGACGAACTTCATCCGGCATTGGGTACAAAACCAGTTGACACACGTGATACCAACGAAGTTGGTGGAAAGAAGAAAACAAGGTGTATGGTAGATCCGAGACGCGAAACAGAAGACAAAGAAAGACAGATGAACCGAATACCTGACCGAAAGGTACAGGCGCTCGTGCCTCCCCGGCTGGTGGAAAGGGAAAGTGCGTTTTTCCACCCTCCAAACGGGTGGGTTTGGGTCCGTGCCCACACATTTGAGCTTTCGCAGACCGCGCGCATCGATCGTCAGTATCAGTTTGTGTTTGGAGGTGATCGCGACCAGGAGCAACACACCCGAATAGGATGACGGTCACGTACGGTGTCGAGAAGTGTCCGGACAAGTTCGACGAGTATCGCAGCACCCTGCCCGAGCAGTACCGGAAGTTGGCGGCGGACCAGCTGCGCGAAGATGATCTGATCCGGAAGCAGGCCATCGATCAGATGCGCCAGTGGATAGCGAAACACCCGTACATCCGTCGGTGCCGTACGGACGCTGTGTTTCTGCTCCGTTTTCTGCGCCAGCGCAAGTTCTCCATCCCGAAGGCGTGCGAAATGTTGGAACGCTATCTGGCGCTCCGGCAGACCTTCCCCCAGTGGTTCCAGGGATTGGATCCGTTCGAGAAAACTATGGTGGCGCTCGGTGAGGAGGATGTGTTTCACGTGCTCGGATTCGACGCCAAGGGCCAGATCGTGATACTGATCAAGTCACGCAACTTTCGCGTGGACAAGTACGATCTCGAGGATCTGATACGGTTTCTGCACATGAACATGGAGATCCTGTCCTGCGATGAGATGGTACAGGTGGCGGGCGTTGTACTGATCGTCGACTGCTACGAAGCATCCATGGCACACTTTACCCTGTTCCGGCTGAGCGAGATGCGTAACATCGGACCGTACATCAATCACCTGCTACCGATCCGCTGCCGGGAGATTCACGTTATCCGGCTGCCGAAAGTGGCCGCCTCCATCGTTGACCTGCTGTTCACCTACGTCAGTCCCAAGCTGAAGCATCGGTTCTTTGTGAGTAGACAACGCCCCGGAGGAAAACCTTGGACGAGATAAATACAGCAGTGCGATTCACACCTCTGCATTTGGGGCTGCGGTTGTGATTTGTATTGTTGCGAGTGGCCCATTCGTTTCGGCTCAGTGTGGACATTAAGTGTGAGAAGAACTATGGTCGATGACTGCGAGATTTGTAGGCCAGCGCTGTTTGGCGCAATCATCACGGTGCTTGCGCAATTTTAAACGCGCGGAACGAGACAAAAGCCTCCCCGAAAAACTAACGTTTGGTGGGTTTAGTTCGGATTGAATTGTAAATTCTCTCACCCTTCCAAGAAACTGCACAACGTCCGGCATTGCAATAATGATTTTTGCTTCCATCTTGTGTGTTGTGAGTCGGTGCTGTTCGCTGGCATTTCAAATCATCCGATCGAGCAGATCCGATATTGATCATGCATGTATGGGGAAAGAGAAATCTCTTGCGATGTTGCCAAATTGGCGAAATTGTTTCATCGAGTTAGAAAAGAAAGATCGAGAGAGGAAAAATGAAGACATCTTAAACCTTCCACAAGACTGTTTGATTTCCAAATCGGAGTGACTAATATACATAATATATGCACAGTGAATTTTTAACTCCAGCAAACTCGGTCTTTGGCGTTTGCAAAGAAGAAACTATGGTGGAGGGATTATTTAAACAAAATGACAAAATAATGGTTAGTGTAACATGCTTGGCTGAGTACGCATCTTTAGCACGGATCGTATGTGTAAACTAACATTAATCAAGTGATTAATGGATCGTGAAGTAATTAAAAGAGACTGTTTTACTTTCAGAAAAGTGTCATGCCCTTTGCAATCCTCATAATATATTTATAGTTAGATGCATACTGATAAAATTAGTTTGATTGACAATAGACATGATATGCATGGGACATCATCACCGTCACACAAAAAATAATGGAAGTCCCAGATGATAAATGTGCTATAATAATTGGTGGTTAAGCTGTAAATGAATGCCACACGCTCATTTCGGAAAGGCAGATCTGCCAACCTGTGATCGTAAAAGTTATCATCCCTTCGCGAAAACAACCTTAACTGGGAATCGACCAATGGAAATCTTTCAGGACCGCTATCGGTTTAGCGCATAACTTTTGCGTCGGTCTACGAAGAACTGTTCTAGACGTTAAACCAGTTTTACATAGACACCCCGTGACGTTATATTTACGAGAGAAAATCTTGTTTTGATTGTTTGGGCCATTGACTTTCTTGGAAACTAATTCACCCACCTAAGATTATTCAACTCTTGCTTTATGTTGGTTTTTATGTGTCTGAAGCTAGAAAGACAAATCCCGTAAATGAGCGGTTTTATTGAATGTGACGCAAACCCATCGTTGGTATTTCTAACAAACATGTTTCTTTTGTTCCGTTTCGTTACAGTTCCACAAAACCATTAATGAGGCAGTGAGCTACCTGGGCAAGGCCCTGCTTCCGACCGAATACACCGGTGAAGCCGAAGAACCGAAAGCCCTTACGCACGTGTACAGCAAGCGCATCCGCGAAAGTCGCGAAGAGCTGCAGCTGTTGGACCAGATGGAGATCGATGTGGCAAAGTTTTCATCCGTCTGGAGCAAGACAGGATGTGCACCGGGTGGTATCGATGCAGGGATGGTGGGCAGCTTCCGCAAACTGGACATTGACTAACGTGTCGTCGCTGTGTTATTCTGTGGTTTAACGTTATTTATAAGCAATTTCAGTTCACTATTCCACTCCAACTATTTCTCTCTCTTCCCATTTCCTTCACATCCGCCTTGTATTGCGACGGTATCATATCGCTAGGATTACGGTCGTAGGCTTTTAGGGTTTGTTTTATTGTAATATGTTTAATGTTAGATGTTTGAGACAATGGTTCACGTTTCACCCGTTTGTATGCGGTGGAAGGGCGATCCCTTAAAGCAGCGCGCAGACTTGGCTGTTGTTTTGGTCTATCGCTTTGGAGTAGTAGAAATTAGTTGCACACAAAAGAATGTTAGGAAAGGGTGGACAAAACAGGCCCACGAATAAAATGATTATAATAAAACGTAAACAACCGTTACAAAAATGTACATTTGGCAGCAGCAGTTGTTCTCCAATCAATCATACCGGGAACAGCAACGCCTCACCAGCTCGCCAGGGTTCGATTATTATTTAACAATTTCAAAATAGCGCCTATCGATCGGGCTTTGTTTATGATAGTTTTCTCCCGGACAAGCATACCGTTTCATTCGACGTTTTTTCGACGTTACAATCACACTACACACAGTCACGAAATGATGATGGTGATTGTCCCCACGGCCAATTTTTGACATTCGTCGACCGTTTCTTTACCATATGCACTATAATAGCGCCGCAACTGAGATCGCGGTATCGTTTGCTGATCAGGGCTCCGTGGCGTGGCAACATGTTTTGATGAATAGCATTCATTTGTGTAGTGGTTGTGTATCTCTATGTCTTTTAGGAGGAAATAGGAGACTTTCTTTCAGCATTTTTTTTTTCAAAATTTTGATTGCGTGATTTGAATCGATGTTAGCAGACGGCTTAACATAAAGTGTAATCTGTTGGATAGTTAAATGCTACACAGTATCTCTCGTGCCCCAAACGGTTGATAGTGCAGGATCATTTGCCTAGAGGGCACGCCTTTGTGACGCGCGTTTTGGATGAAATTGTCTGGACCAATTAAATTAACAATCACCGTGAAAGCTTTTAACGATCGTATGGCAAAGAGGTACCAATTTCCATTGGCTTGTTTTACAATGAGCTCGTATTAATCGATGTTTTGATCGAATTGATCGTAGAAATGTCTGAGAGTGTACATTATTAAGAGGAATTACTTATAACGCAAATTGCATAATTTGAGGAGCAAACAAAGGTACATCGGTACTATAAGATATACTGTTCATAATACGCCCAAAGTTATGCAAAATTAAATAAATATTCTTGTACTACATTTTAAGTTCGTTAATAACGCCGATCTTTTCGTTCCGAAGTACTGCAAGTTTTCCTCTTGCTTAATCACCCTTCATCTACACCGAAATTCCTTTTATTGCAGTTCCAAAATAACTGCAGTAACAGGGTCCGCTTCTGTTGACACATATAGAGTATCAGAGTAGCATATATAATTGATTTACCCTTCAGTACGCGTATGCTCATTCTTCCATCAGATATGTCTCCTCATTACAGTGATATACTTCTAACAATGTAATAACGCACACCGGCACACTTCACTCGTGATTACGCTGCGCCAGCGGCTGAGATTTGAGATACGAACCCTTCAGTGCGACCACACCGCGTATATTCTCCAGCTCGCTCTTTGGCAATCATTCACAATGATGTGATATTTACGTCCGTTGTGTGTGTGTGTGCCATCTCTTTCTGCCCTCGCAAAAGTAAATAAATAAACTATAAACGCAGTTGTTGCGTCCGCTGACTCCAAGCACCACCCACACACCCTTTCAGCTCATCATTGACAGTCACTTGTGCTGGTGAATATTTGCTGCCGTTTGACGAGAGCGTCTGTGCGTTCTTCCTCGTGCCAGTCAGACACAAGTCAATTAAATGTTTCTCTAGATCCCACAACGCTGAAAGTATGGGGCTCAAAAATCTGCCCGATCACCAACAACAACAACAACAACAACAAAAACAAATATTTCAACGGCCACCCGTCATGGGGTGGCAACGAAACACGAAAAATAAAATAAAAATGCTCCGTAATCGTCCGCGAATGACGTTCCGGTAGTGTAAGAGGAGGGAGTTGAATGTTATTAAACAGCAACACAAACACAGCCGGATTCTTGGGACGGGCGCGTTCCAGTAGTGTGCTCAGTTTGTGGTCGGTCGGTCGGTTTCGGAGACGGTTCGCAATGGCCCAACGCGCTGAAACGTTCTTCCCGTGTAGCGGTCTAACCGGTGACGAGTTGTTCGTCCAACTGGAGCAGATAGCGGCCACGGAACTGCGAGAAGATGAGAACCTGCGGGACCAATCGTTGACCGCGATGCGTGAGTGGATCCGTCAAAATGGGCGACTGCATCGCGTCCGGACGGATGATCTGTTTCTGTTGCGATTTTTACGTGTAAAAAAGTTCTCCGTACCAAGGGCCTGTGAAATGCTGGAACGATACCTGACAATGCGCCAAACCTATCCCCGTTGGTTCGCACGACTGGATCCAGAAGATCTGGATCTGGTGGCAGTGCTGGATGCATGCTGCATGCTACCGATTGGACGTGACCCGATCACTGGCCGGATTGTGATCTTTGGGGTGGTGAGGAACTTTGATGCTCAGCGGTACAACTCGGACACTATGATTCGGTTGAACATGCTGGTGGCCGAAGCGCTGCTAGATGAGGAAGCGAATCAAATTGCCGGCTTTACGCACATCTTTGACAATGGGGGTATGACTATGGCACACGTCACTTGCTGGACACTGGACAACCTTGCCGGTTACCTGCGGAGCGTGATCAACTGTGTACCGGTGCGATTGAAGGAGAACCATTTCGTCAGTGTACCTACGTTTGCGGCTCAGATCAGCAAATACTGCCTATCGTTTGCCAGCGAGAAGCTCCGTTCCCGTATTCATGTAATTTTCTTAACAACTGCGAGTGACAATTTAATGTGTTTTTAATAAGCATTTTTCTCTTCTGTTTTCCGCCGATAAAGTGTCACAGCACGGTGGAAGAGTTACGTGCGAAGGTGTCTCCTGAATTACTTCCCCTTGAGTACGGTGGCAAAGGTGCTTCCCTAAAGACGCTTAATGATCGCTTCAGAGAGTTTCTTCGAACGAAAAGAACGATAGTGCTCGAGCTGGACGACATGGAGATCGATCTGAAGGATCCCCGGGAAGCGGCCGTACACGACGATGTCGGTGAGGTGGTGGCGGATGGGGCCGTCGGAAGCTTCCGAAAGCTCTCGATTGATTAATGCGATCATCGTGGTGTGTCCTTCCTCAGCCACTTTCTGGAGGCGTTTAATGTGATAAGCTAACAAGTTGTTCTTCTCCAGTTCGTTACAAAACAAAGCGAGAAGTTATCTTATCTCCAAAGATGGCATAGGCACAAACAGATCACAAAGGCAAACAATCATATTTCGAACAAGAACCGTGAAGGAGACCAAGTACGGTGCAGTAGGTTTTGTTTTTCGCAGGCGACCTTTTTGTTTAGTCACGGTCTGCCGAATGACGTAGCATTTGGCAAATCTGAAATGACAAATTGAGAAGGTTAATATCTATCAATAAGCGAACGTATAAAAAAACAACCACTCATCCTTTCTAAAATCCTATTAAATCTATTGTTAACATCGATCACATGCGTACAATGCGTCGCGGCAATGAGTTCTGGAAAACTAGTTTTGAGTGCTTGCTTACGTTGGTTGTGTGCTTTTTCGTGCGTACGATTGTAGATTGTGTTATTATTTTTTATTTTTTGTAACGGTGACGTCAAACGGGTTGAGATGCACATTCAAGAGTATTAGTCTCAGTATTATGTATAAGCAAGGGGTTTAAATAGGCATGGTGAAAAAATAAATAAATTCTATATTCTAACATATCTTCAATTTTTATTACATTTATATTACAACGATCTTGTTTATAGATGATCAATAGTTATTTTCAAAACCATATTTAAATTTATTGATATCAAAGCAACTGTTTAAATTTTGCTTTCTGTTAAAAGCTCTCAAATGGAGCTTTCCCGTTAAAATTTGAAGCTTTAAGCTTCTTCAACAAATTAAAACTACTTGGATTTTCTAGGGGTCCATCAATGAAGATTGTGTACATAATCGATCAGAGAAAAATCTAGTTAGATAAGAAAACCTAACATGAATGTTTCTTTTTCTTCTTTCATTTGCTTCACCTTTTGCTCCTTGAGCTCATCTTCTCTCATTCACGGCAGCTCCTGTTTGCATCAAGAACCTGTTTTAACCGACTACGGAATATGTTTTTTATAATGCTACCCAAAGGCAGCAGATCCTTTCTGTCACGTTCCTTTGACCTCGTCGAGTATTTCGAATAGTCGGGAAAAATCGATCCAAGTTGTCCTAGACGTTTCCTACACTAAATTACTTACGTAGCACAATATGTTGGTGATCCTTGGAGACAACACCGCGCTTTCCAAAATAACACATCCATCTGGTTTTCAGATCCTCCACAATCAACATTAATTGAATAATCATGGTAAGTTAAGCAGTTATACTGCTATGTTCTGATAAACAATCAATCAACTAATTGACACTATAAAATCTTCACCTATCTTACAAAAAGATATGGCTCTGCTTGGAAGGAGTAGTCCTGTAAAAATGCAATTGTGTCCAACATAATTTTACATTTTATTGCTACGTTAATGTTCTTCGCCGGCCATCCGGTAGCAAATAAACGCATACACATCTCATCCTGGAGGTTAAGGTCGTAGATATTTGTGCTATCACGTCAATATCAGTTCCATCCCACCCCTGATAATGTTCAAGAAGCCGTTAAAACGTCACGGCATTGAATATTGCACCCTGGTCCATCCACATCGAACGTTTGCATACTTCGTCCAAGCATACCACACCTTTCAACCACACCCAGTTCGAGTCTCCGGAGTGCAAGATGAAGCACTTTTCATCTCATTTGTTCACCTGTGGCCGCAACACTAGTGGTACCATTGACTCGTGTGCAATCGCAGTTCAATTGGCCAGTTGGGCAAGCCTTATGGAACCCCAAAAAAAAAAGATGGAAACCAAAGCCGCAAGAGCATCAATCTTGGCCGTATTACGCCATGGGCTAGGTGGTATTTTTTTGGAGGGATGCTCTGACCACCTATTCAAAAATGTTGCCCCTTACTCACTTGAGCCGTCAGTAAGTAGTGAAAGTACACAGTCCAACGTTGAAGTCTCGCTCCTGCGCCAGAAAGCTCTCGCGTAGAAAAGGACCGCGAATGGAATCGGTATGACAATTGAATAATTGAACGCTTTTGGCTTGCGGCTGATTGGAGGGCTTTGATTTACCCATACGCATGGTGCCCGGCTCCGTTGTCTTGCCTCACCTCACCGGGTGTGTTATTTTACCGTCCATTTGTAATATCTTTTCAGCAACATCATCATGCTCACGGCGCGTACTAAGACGAATAACTTGCACTTTACGCTTGCGTCAATATTTCCATTCAACTGGGGATTGCGTAAAAAGGAGGGAGAGGATTGCACACGCCGAAAAACTCAAACATCCCGTGGCATAATTTATGAAAAGAAATTGTGCTTTTGAGATGACGCCGGTCGGGTTTGGTCGTGATGTGTGAGTTTGGGTACGTTCCCATTTATTAACGATTTGAGTCGTATTATTATGATTTAGGCTTTAAAGAAGGCAAACATACAGCCAAAGCGGGTCATTTTTCGAAACAGCACATATACATTTATACAATTCAATATATTTAAGGGGTTTGTAACTCCCTTTGTCAAGCAAATTATAGCATGTTTAATTATAAATAATACAGTATAGTATGCTTCTGTATAGCTCTTAAACAAACTCGCTGTCAATAAATGAAACACTTCACACTGAATTCCCCGCATGAATAATGCATAATAGTTCTCTCCGCCCGTTTAATTTGATTGTTATTTTTCCATTTACACACAACTCAATTCACGTCATCGAGCTGTTGCACCGGATCATCGATTACCCATCCATCATTTAATGAAGAAATTACAATCCACGCTATCCTTCGTAACGCCAATGAAAAAGATGCAGTGCAAAATGCATCGTTGCATCTCTCTTTCCTGTCCCAATGCAGGCGTTTTGCTTACTCGATGAATACACTTCTCTTATTACTCTAGCCAATTGTCACCTCTGTCGTCACTAATCTCATGGCACGCGAATGCTTTCTTTCGGACGAAAATCTTCCTACATGATATTTCCACCCAACGACCCCCCTCACGCCATAGCGAACGCGGCGCATACGTCACAAGCTCAATAGCCGAATCTTTAATTATTAAACCATCGATCGTGTACCTCGCAGGTTCATTTCGATTCGATCGGTCGTCCGGTGCGGTTGAGACGCTCTCGGAGCACAGTGCACAGTGCGTTTCTAGTAGTTGTTTGAGTGAATTTTCCTTGGTGTTTCTGTGCGTGTGTGTTTGTGTAAGTTTACATCAATATGCCCAGTGACGAGCTAGTGGTGCTTCCGGCCCCTAACCTGGACAAAGCACCCGCCCGCTACGATAACGAGATCGATGAGCTGGATGCACACTGCCAGCAATTAGCACGGGACTTTCTGCGTGAAAACCCGACGATACGTGACCAGAGCCTGGCCCAGCTGCGTGACTGGATCGCGAAGCATCCGAACATCAAGCGATGCCGCACGGACGCACGCTTTCTGTTGCGCTTCCTGCGCACCAAGAAGTACTCGTTCATCAATGCGTCCCATATGCTGGAGCGCTATCTGGCCTGTCGTATAGTGCATCCCCATTGGTTCAAACGGCTTGATATTGAAGATCGAGAGATGTGTGATCTTGTGGAGGCGGGATTCCTGTACCCGCTGCTTGAGAAGGATGCACGTGGTCGGACGGTGATTTTTGGCAATGCTGGTACGCTGGATCCGAAGGTGTACACGGTTGGGCATGGCAGTCGTATGCATATGCTGGTGGGTGAAACGTTGTATGATGATGCTTCGGTACAGTGTGCTGGGTTTGTGCTTGTGTACGATCTGTCCGGTATTACGATGGGTATGTTGGGTTTGGTGACGTTGAACGACATACGCGATCTAGCGACGTACCTGAACAACGCGGTGCCGATGCGTATCCAGGAGCTACACTTTGTCAACACACCGAGCTTGGCGTTGAAGATTGCCAACTACACGCTGGCGCTAATGAATGACAAGCTTCGTAATCGAATTATGGTACAAAACAAATTAAAACTAAACGTTGTTATTGAAGTCTGTTAATCCTCTGAAATTGTTCTTTCCTTCCACAGTGTCACCGCAGTTGGGAAGATCTTCACAAAAAGGTAGACAAGCGACTGATCCCCCAGGAGTACGGTGGAAAGATCCCCAAGGAAGAACATATCGCCGCGTTCAAGAAGCGTTGTCACATCTACCGTCCACAGCTGCTTGCGCTAGACGAGATGGAGTACGAGATTGGACGTGATATGGACAGCTGTAAAAAGTCGCACGCGGTAGAAATTGAATCCGGAACTGTTGGAAGCTTCCGCAAGCTGCAGCTAGACTAGCGAGTGTTTAGTTTGTTATCCAACGCGTTCTTTCAGACTGTGATGTATCTCTTTTTTCATTTGTTTTTGTATCAATGTATAATTGTGGGGATTTGTGTTTGTTTTTAATGTGTTTATGAACAGTAGGGAAAGGCTTTGTTTTTCCATCCCCAAACGATGAATCTGTGTGTATGCCAATGATTCGATTATTGAAATCGAGCTTTGGACCTTTTCGAAAGCGTCTAGAGTCAAGCAGTAGCGTCTGTTGACATTGCGGGTAATGACAATAATTAGCACCTAACGTGATACCACCCCACGGGAGTGACGATGGAACGAGTGAAACAAAACGTCTCTTTTTTGTCAACTGTTGGTAGGAAGACGACCCGATGCTCGATCGGCTATGTGACTAGAAATGATAATCTTTATTCAAGGATGACCCTCAGCTAAGGTGTGAAGGATAAAGTTTGGATAATAGCGTCAATATTACGATGGATCGTTTCTTCTACGCCTTAAAAACAAATAATTGTTTTAGTTCAACCTTACTCTTTAATGCCCAAAGCGCTCATTACAATTTGTATATTTGTAAAATCATTCATGCATAGTAAATAGAACAATTTTAAAGAAAACTTGTTTTTCGTTTTGGATTATTTTAAATAAAATAAGGCTTTTCAAAAATAATAGTTTTCTCATCCTTGATCATGGTTCCTGTGACGAATCGTCACGTCTTTTTCTTCATGCTTGCTGTTTTTTTTTATTATTTATTTCTGTAGTGTATAACGTGCCGAGAATAACATTTTAGTCAGCATAGTTATTGACGTCACGTAAATGTTCCTCACATGTAACCAAATGTGTGGCCAGAGAGCGTGAATCATTTACCAACTAAACGGATTTAATCATGCACTATAACGCCTAAAGGTATGCAATGTCTAATGTCCAATATTATTTCATTGCATACCAACAGGGGTGCTATAAAATCATTCAAAATTCATCATCATTTGAATTCCTTTCCACTGCGTGATCTTCATATTGTTGGGGGATTTCTTTTAGAAAACGTCTACCACTACAAAACAATAGCTCGTGCTCATTTACTACAATGTTTCGTTTGACACACTCGCCAATTTGCTCCACAAACATTAAATATTACTCCAGTATTTTGTCACTTCCCGTTTAACTACATTCTCGTGCGGAAATTAGATTAATGGATACTATTAGCTGTCTGCAGGAAAGAACATTCAACCTCAGCAACATTGTATTTCCGCACGGTGTTCCAAAAAGAAGGGTCCATATGTATCTCATTGTAATCATGTGCTTTACCGCACTCATATTTAAATGTAAACAAGCGTTTCAAAGGGCTTACACATTGTTTTCTAGGCATCTCCGAATTTGCTAAACTATTTCAAAGTCTCAGTTTTTTCTTTAAAACGCCATAAAACTAAAATTGTCAGTAATCGTTCATTAAATTTAATTATTCATTACCAACCATAAACCATCTCATGCCCTCATAACTCACAGCACCAATACTGTGTTCTCTTGTGTACCCACCAAACATACCTTAACGTGCAGATTTTACTACCATTAAGTTTACTACGCACTCACTTGTGCTACGTGCAACGCATCGCACAAACGATCGACGTCCGTCGTCAAGCACGGTTTCCGTAGCCCTTAATCCACGTTCATCCGGTAATAGGACACCCCGAAAACCGTTTGGCAATTTTTGATTGATTCTCGGTAAACTCATGAATTATGAATAGCTTCGACGGGTTGAAAAAGAGAAGAGGGTGAAAATGAAGATTACGAATAGACGAAACTACACACACGGTGATACGTTTTGTATGGTGCACGTGGTCGCTGGCGCAGTTATCGAAACACCCTACTGACCTTAGGCCTTAGGGGGTGGGAGAGCAAAGAACATACACATAATGCTGCGTATTCAAAACGCAACTTTGGGTGGAGAAATTGAGGAAGGGGATGGCCGGCCGATGGTGATCTAATCAAAACAAAGCCTACTAAGGTTACGGTTACTAAGGAACGTGGAGCAAACGGTGAGGTTTCAGCTGTCACTACAGTGTGTGTTCAGTATTATATGGTTGCTTATAATGTGTGGCAGGCATTAGCGTAGCGTAACATTATTTATAGTTTTGTATCGAATATATATCGCAGTCATTTTAAATAAAAAAATTTTGAAAGCAACTTAACGTTTAAATTTTCTTGCATTTTCCTCCCCATCACTCTAGTGTGCTAGTGCGCACAGTTTAACAAAACCATCACACCGATCGCTTGATCCTCACTCAGCGTGCCAAAATCCCCCTACCCCAATCGTGCAGTGCTCGAGGCCGCATTAAACACTCTCTCTCCCCATAGCCGGCAAGAGCTGTGTCTTCGACAAACAATTCCTGCGTTGACCGCCGTACCGAACGGTCGTGTGCATCAACGCTCGTTGCAAAACTGGTCCCAGCAGTGTCATCCCAACCCGTACGTTTTCGGATACAGTGAATAGTGACCCTCGAACAAACGTGTCGAAAGTTTGTCACAAGTGCTACGTAACAGTTGTGTTGTGTTGGATCGTTTAATCTGCGTGCGCCCCTCAGCAGCAGCAAAACCCTGCCAGGATTACGGTGACATCTGCACGAAATACGCCGTTTTTCTAAAGTGAGTGTAAATCGAATGTGAGTTTTACTTTAAGATGTCAAACAGCAGATCACCTTCGGAAAAGGGAGGGAATAAATCCAAGAGCAGGCGATCAGCAAAAAAAAAAACTACGGTGACCTAACACAATGTAGTGTTACCTGACCTTTTCGGCAAAGATTCGGTTAATGGGCAGGACATAAAAACAAAAGCTAAGACTTTGCAACACTCATTAGGCTGCGCTACACGCTGATTAGGTCAGCGCCGAAGGTTCAACCTTTTTGACATCCGATCTCTTAGCAATCGGGGTGAAATGTAACACGCTGCATGCATGCACCGACTCGGTCATCATTGTTAGTGCAGACAGGTAATAGTCTTAATAATTGGCAAATCTTTAGTATAGCATTTCACGGTTCACGGCACCTTGATGAGCAAATCGATCGATGCGTTGATCGCGTACCACTAGGCTGTGGTGCAATGCCAGATTAGCCCACCTCCCCCACGGCATGGTGGGGAAATGGTGGAGAGGCAAGCTTTATTTTGTTTTATACCACTGTTGATACTATTACCAAAGGCCGTGTCTTGCCGAGCTATAAACCTTTCACTCGAGCGAATGAGTAAGCCAGTGTGTGTGTATGTGGTTAGGAATGGAAGGTTTTGGGAAGGGAGCATGCGTGTATGTGATTGTATTTGTTCAAGCTCTACTTCTTTGTTGGAGTTGACTGGAGCATTGGCGTCTTTCGCTTCATTGAGTAGCTAGTCGCGATTGATTGCATAACTTCAAACACACTGCTTACTGACATGGATTCCAGTTTGTAGAAAAAGCTGTACAACGGTGGAACGGTTTAAGAAACTCGAACACTATCACAGTGTTCACAGTGGTCCGGGTTTACGACGAGACGATCTGTCTGTGAAGTTCTACGCTTAAAAAAAAATGCCAGTGACATCTGCTATTCGTTAAAAGGGTGTGTCAAGCGTTGGTGTGACATCCCCAAAAAAAAAGATAAATTATCTCACCAGCGAAGATGGCCAATATCACTAAACGCCTGAGTCAGGCTCCCTAATCTCTGGCCCATTTATCATCGCCGGGTAGAGTACAACTACTTAAACACATTTCGGTTCCTGGTTTGCGGCGCATATTTTTACAAGAAAGAAGCAAATACCATGAACACACACATCCGTCTGGCATAAGATTCGCACGCATCTTTAACAGGTGTGCGGACGTTTCGGCCGTTCCGTGGATGCAGCGTCATATTTATGGCGACGACCGTGTTGGACGGCTCGTTGGAAGTATGGAATTTTATTTTTAAAGCCATCATTCCATACGTGTTTCCTTGGCAACACAGTAGCATCGTGTTTCCAGGATTCTGTTGCTTTTGCGATTTTAGGTGATCGTTTTAATGATGTTGAGGACCACCGCCTACTGAGTTAGTGGTGATGATAGTTAGCAGAAACAGCTGAAATATACGAAACACGTCGTCAGATACGCACCAGCAGCAATGATGAAGTTTTCCTTAAATTAATTGGCTGGTTGACACTGTGAAGTTTGTCTCACAAAATATTTTAGCTGTTCGACCCTGCTTTAAACAAGATTTCACAATTAGGCTAGTTTTAAATGAACACGATCTACTTGGAATTAGAAAACGTAATATACACCTGATGACAATGCCACCCATGCTAGTTCTCCTCCACCAGGGGCCCCGTTTTAGTTTCACTCCTTCCAATTCGGAATAATCTTCCGATCGTTTCTATTTAAAATGAGGCATTCTCCCTTCTTCGGTGTCCACTGCCGAAGAAAGGATGCGAGTTTTTTCGGCCAACTCATCGTCATCTAATTTTGCCCTCAAACCCCCCGATTCGTTACGGTCCGAAAGAGATACTTCGCAATCGAAAGCGAAATCTTGCTGTTGACGTGAAACGGAGTGCTGATCACGCGAAATAAATAACCGCCCGGCCCTTGTCTACATCCTGCCGGTGATGATGCAAAATCTCTGACCTTAAGGTTCGCTAGAGACGATGTGATTTCGTCGCCCAGTACGTACGGTCTACTCTAAAAACAATCAAAGGGATTGGTACAAAAACCATGTGAAATTAGGAGGCAAAAATTAATATCCGATCTCATACATGGCTATTAGGTTAATATCCATGTTCACTATCCACCCGAAACCAGCATCATCCGTGACGTAATTTAATTTCACACATTACTACTTCATTTTCGAGGGGCCTGAACCATAACAAATCGTTAACAACAGAATCAAGATACTTGAAAAAAAAAATGAACTTGAAATTGGTAAACATGCGATCGCCATACAGCTGCACATTTTTCTTTGCAACCGCCTGTAATACAATCCATCTGGTGTTAATACCGATCGTTACCTTATCCTTTTTCTGCCTTCCTCTGCTAGAGAAATATCAATTGACCTTTTCCCCATGTTACATATTTTTACAAACCAATCGATCGGTACACATAAATAGGCCACAAAATGCCGATGTGGAGCTCTTTTGTCGGTGGAACTGGAGCAGATAAATTCTCTCTTCCGGAGTAGCAGTAGCAAGCGGAGGTATAAATAGACTGTATTTACACGCATGATTTACGCGCAACCTGAGTCGGTGGGTGGAATGGCGCGCTTATGTGACCAGAAAGCATACAAAGATCTTCGGCTCCTTCTTAGTGAACTATGAATTAATCTGCTTTTAGCGATTAATTACACATTCTCGACTCGTTTTCTTCTCCTCGTTCGGAGTGGTGAATGATCGTGATTAAGCATTCTGAGCGGAAGCACTGGAACTCGTCACTGCGAGCTGGCTACTCAACGAGACGTCAATTCGTTTTTCCTTTTTCGGAAGTACACGCGTTGTGTTAGGTTTTCCCTGCTCGCATCGGGCACACCGGAATTGGCACGAGTTTGTGGCATATTTAATGCAGTTTTGCTTGAGGGCGTTAAAAAAACCAACTATCCTCTCTCGCTGGGAGGTTCCGATTTGGTAATGAGTTGTGATTCGTGCCGAGATTAGCTGATGAAGATGACTTCAATATCCAGGTTGGAGGGTTAAATACTGTACAAATGGTACGTCTTGTAAAGGGGAGTCAGGGAGGTGGAGACAGTATTCACTCATTATACTCTATAAATGGGGTTTTATTTGGCTCACTGTCGAAACGACGACTGGGACACGGTTGGAATGAGAAATGATGTTTTTAAAACCGATGTCGATATCTGTTGTGGAATTTACATTAAGCACAAGCGTATAGTGGAAAGTCTTTTCAAGTGGTCTGTTCCGGAATGTGCAGATAAAATGAAATGGTTTGTGTTGGTTATGTTGAAGTGATTATCCAGATGAGAAGATGAGCAATACAAATGGCCTAAAATATGATCAGTAGATGCGTTTTGTATCCACTATCCTGTATTTAGTTCAAATTTCAATTGGTTCCTTTTCAAACAGGGCTTTTTTGTGTCAGTATTTGGACATAGACATTGTTAAAACTTAACAATCCTACTACTAATTAACAAGACGCGTTGTAGCGTTTTTTGTGTGTGAATAAAACCTTAATGTTTGAAGTTTCAATATTTCATTGTTTGCAATATTTTGGTATTCCACTACAATACAGCTCATTATTGGAGGAGCATTTGTACATCCATAGCTATTGCTCCCTTGAAGGATGGTTTCAAGGTCTAACAACTAGACGTCTTCTTTCGGCCTAACGCACCCAAGTCAAACGTAGACGAGGTCAAGTTCATGACCGTTCAGAAGATGTTGGCCCCGTGTCGTATCGTGAGAGTATTATACTCCGTTGGCTTATTCAAAATGGAAAACTGATTTCGTATCCAAATGTCTAACGTTGTCTAGGGTGTGTATTGTTTGTGCTGAAGTTTACCAGGAAGGAAGAACGCGCTCTGTTAAAGCCTTCTGCTCAACGGTCCAATCAGTGCCGCCAGTAAAGTATTTCCGCTTGTTTACGTGTCACACTTCTGACACACTTCTAGCGCAAGAATAAAACGCTTCAAACATTAGCTAGCGTAATAGGTTTGATGTGCTGTAGCACGGTGCCTATAGTTGTGCATCGGGTGACAATGTGCTCGATTGGGAAACCATTTGGCCATCGATATATCGATTAAGTCAAACAGTTTAATGTTTGAAAGCAAACATCATAAACTGCTGACCCACCTTCATGTGGTTAAATATTTGGATCTTTCAAGCTTCGTGCTTTTAATTGCATTGCTCACGATGCACTTAATCAAATACTGGTGCTTGGACTTTTATTAAACCGTTAAAATGGATGTTGTATTTCACAACAACAAAGAAAAAACACGCATGTTGATCGTCATCTGCCTGATGCCCGTTTGTTTACGAATCATTCGATCCCTTTCGAAGGTCAAACCTAGCGGGAAAGTTTACCATCGGTCAAACTGCTGCTTCTTATTTATATCACCCGTTACTAAAACTGCTTCCCTTCATTTCAACTCCTACTCAATCGATCATTTGCTACGATTCTGTTTCATAGAGCGTTCGCATTCAGCATCATGGACAACGACACGACGGTCTACAGCAACTGTTCCAGCCCGGCCAACTACCAGCAGTACACCTGGAAGCACACGGATAAGCTGCGAAAGACGGCCAAATCGGAGCTGCGTGAAGATGAACATCTGCGCTCGCAGGGTTTGGCGCAGATGCGCGAGTTCATTGCAAAGAGTCCGCACATCAAGCGCTGCCGTACCGATGCGCTCTTTCTGTTGCGCTTTTTGCGCACAAAAAAGTACTCGATTCCGCAGGCCTGTGCCATGCTGGAGAAGTACCTGACGGTGCGCCAAACCAATCCGGCTTGGTTCGAGCGGATGGACATTGATGATCCGGAAATAGCGGCAGTCATCGATGGAGGATACATTGTGCCGCTGCTCGAGCGTGACGATCACGGACGTCAGGTGGTACTGTCGGTGGCCGGCAATCTGGATTTGAGCCGTGTGTCGTCGGCACTGCTGGCACGAGTACACTTTATGGTGCAGGAGGTGCTGGCTGACGATGAGCAGTCCCAGATCTGTGGTTACGTGCACTGTGTGGACGAGCGGGAGCTTTCAATGAAGCTGATGGGCATGTGGTCGCTGGTGGACATCAAGAAGGTGGCAGATTGTATTCAGAACGGTTTGCCGAATCGTATCAACGGATTCAATCTGATCGGTATGCCGTCGACGGCTGCTACACTGCTCGAGTTTTGCGTCTCACTGCTGAGCGATAAGCTGCGCAAACGAATTAACGTAAGTAAAGAAAAGGGACAATTTTATCGGCCGTGCTATGTACTAAACTCGTTTAGGACCAACTTCCTTATGTAGTTGATAAACTTGCAAAAGGGCTCCTGTAAGACTCGGTGCTGTGTTTCTCATGTGTCCCAATGTTATGAAAGGCTATGCTATCACGCGTAGCGAATGGCCTTCACAATCATTCCTGTTTGTCTGTATTCCTGTATTCGGGAAGACACGCATACAACACGGAAGATTTTCACCTCAAAAACCAGTTGAACCCCAGTAACCAAGACTCAAGTTCCATCTACATTGCAAAATGTTGCCAAATCGAATGTTCCTCGATCGTTATTTACGCCTCGAACCGGTTTTGTCTTCACAATGACATTTCGGTCTTTTGGATCATCACATACCAGCAGGCATCCCCGTTTAAATAAGGAATCCAAAAAAAAAAAAAATCTCGCTGGACACATCATGCAGTTCGATTCCCAGGGTCACTATCACAAACGCACCCAACATTCGCCAATCAAACTATGAAACAAAATCCTCCTCCACTATCAGAGAACGTAACCTTCATCAGGTTCCGAAGGACTCGAGGCGCGACCATCTTGAGCAACACCGTTTTCCAGTCGTAGGATCCAAATCCGTTCCAAAGAGAAAGAAAACAGACGGCAGAATATATTTGCATTTCAAATAGCTCACATTTAAACACACGCTTTTTTTTGGTTCTTTTTTCTCTTTACAAACTGTGTCTGGCTGCTTAGCTGTACCGCACCGTCGACGAATTTGCCGGCAAGATTAACCGCAAGATTTTACCCAAGGAGTATGGCGGAACCGTCCCGATGGCGGACATGATCGATCAGTTTAAGGAGCGTTGCCGCCGGAAGCGCACCCAGCTACTAGCGATGGACGAGATGTACATCGAGCTGTCGAAGATGCCGGGACACTGTGCGGACTCTTGCCGTCGGGATCTGGAGGCGGGCATGATCGGAAGTTTCCGCAAGCTGGAAGTCGATTAAGCTAGGAGACAACAGTTTAATCGTTACGTTTGTTAGGCTTAAGAGAGAATGTATTATATTTCCATGCTATATCGGATTGCTTGCTAGTGATAAGACAAAACAAATGCACACATGTACACAGAACAGAAAACAGAGCTCATGGAAGCGAAAGATATCGAGGAACTATTTCATATGGGGATGCTACGGGATGGTATACAAATGCTATATCATATAATTGCGCATTATTGGATTGCTTCACATTTGATTACTTTACTTTTGTATCATTTATCAAGATCCTTTTTAAGATTTAAAGACCACTAGAAGGGCCGAGGTTCGAATTTGATCTTGTTCGGGACAGCAACACAAACAAGGAGAACTTTTGAGCATGCAGAGTACGCTTGCTACGCTCTACTTTCTACTCTCAGCACTAAAACTGTGATTTTGTTTTACTTCTACTATTTCATTTTTCTCCCCCTTGTAAACGATCATTTTCTACACGTCCAAGTAGTCACATTGTTCACACAACGCAGCTGGAAAGTGTAGAAATTACAGCTGCCAACTGTTGTCTTCGAACGCTTGTTATATGTTGGAATCAAACTACCAACTTGGAACGTAAGACAGCGGCAAAGAGTGTGAGAGAGTGTTCGATTGCGCAACGTGCGCAGCAATCCTAATTGCTATCAAGCAGCACGGCGTAACCAGGCGTGCAGTGGACGCGAAGATGTACGTTACATTAAATCATAATCGAACTTACGAATAAAACGGATGATGAAAACAGAAACTAACCCACGCGAACGACACGCGATTACAACTTTCTTATGGTGGTGACATGTTTACCTTTTTTAACGGTAGTGTTGAGTGCTGCGGAGAGAGTGAAAGAAAATGGAGAGCAGATATTCGCGGTGGGAAGGCAATTTCAACTAGCCAATAGAGGAAACGCGAGTGTAGCCTACTGATAAGGAAGCGTTGCAAGCGATGCTGGTAAGTACACATCGTGAAGTACGCACCGACAGAGTTGATCATAAAAAAGGCACACAATTGCATGCCACTACATCGTAAGCGATCTCACAACGTCAATAAAGTGTACACGAGTGACGGTGGGGAGAAAAGTGAAGGAAAATTAATGGCTTTTCTTAGTGGCTCTTACTGTGGTTTGCCTTTGCATTATGTAATCGAGGCCACTTCACACCGGCAACGGGTAAGATTTAAGGAACTACTATTTGACTGACTTCCTGTACATGCGACATTCATCAAAATGAATGTACCCGTAAGTATGTGTGAACCGATCACTAAAAGTGATTAAATGAACTCACAAGAAGGTCGCCTAGCTTCTGCTTTACCACACACAACGCCACCAATGTACGTTACATGCCTTGTACGATTGGCAGCCTTTACTTTGGCGTTTAACCTTAGGCCGCCCTGAGGGACGAGGACGATCGAAAGGCGACCGAAAAAGCAGAGAAACTGGTGCCCACAATACCCACAAAACGGTAGCTGGTGTTACAGAAACCGGTGTGTCCAAAACACGTCCACCCTGATCGGTGAGCCGCTCACCCTTTCGAACAAAAGCGCGCGGGTGAAAAGCCGCCAAACAGGTTCGCATACAGTTTGGTCGGTGATTGGTCATTTTCCAAGCCAGGGCCATCGCTACCAACGTCACAGTACCGCACCGGTGTTATACCACCACCGACACCTGTGTGACTCCGATTGGGGTTATTCACACGAGTGCACTTTTGAACTACCACCATGCAGTTGTGTTGTGTATCGTGTTAGTAAATGGAAATTTCAGCAAATGAGTGGGTTCTAAATAATCTTATGTTGAGGTAGGCGCCACCACTATCACGAAACGTCCGGTGCAGCAGTGCTGATAGGTGATGTTTGCCTCAACCTGAATTTCTCCCGAATGCAATGCGCGTTTGCTAATTGGCGAATTGATTGGGTCGAATGAAAGTGGGGCTGCTGTTTTAGGGTAAACGTACGTATAGAACGAAGAATATTAATTCAGAAATGTTATTTACTAGATGCATTATTTTTAATCAATGAAAATATTGGTCGGTATTTGCTGTTCGCTTAAATACGTAGCTGTGATTTATTTGAAAATGAATAAATAAAACATCGAATTTTCATGACCACAGTACATCCCATTGTGATTCAAAACATCGAAACATCGCCTAAGTTCATTGGGTGCATTAATAAGTCTCCTTCATAAATATATTGAAATCCGATAAAAAATAAGCAAACTTAGTTAATACTTTTTAAAAATATTCTTTTTCTTTAAAAAAGTATCTAAATGCTCCCATAAACATTCATATGTTTTTTTTACTATTCTGCTGGACTAAGTTGCTGCACATAATGAAACCTGGTGCTTTAATGAATAAGTGAAACGATCACTACTCCACCAAAGTAGTAAACTAACTTCTTCCTTGCTCAATACTAACGTTTAAACCAATTCGTTTAAAGAACCCGCAAGCACTTCTTCAATGTTTCCCTTTTATGTTTTGCTTGTGCTGTAGACGGCTTTTTTGTGGAGTTCATTAACTTTAAGTCGGTTTTTTTTAACGATTAGTCAATTTATAAACTTATACTTTTAATTTCCTATACAACCAGGCAAAAAAAAGAAGATTAGATTGATTAGTTTAACCTCCCAACAAAAAGATCAGAATGTTGGTTGTGCTTCACTCATCAGCTCATGCCAAGAAAAAACAAACTGGTTTCTTTCTCATCTACCAAAGGGTTCCACAAACCGATCGCACTCACCACGATCACTGGGCAAACCTTCTGCTCCGCGTTCGAAAGTGAGAGGATCATTGTGCGGAACCTTAAACCGCAAAACATACGTCGCCCTTGCGAAATGAAAGTGAAATTTCCCAACCTACCTCGCTATCAACCGCTCACAACGACACGACGGGCAGGAAAATTGCACCACAACGCACATGCAATTGCACACATTTAAAGATAGAGTGGCGCGCGTAAATGAGAGGCCCTTTCCGTTTGTGCAAGTGCACCTGATGATGCGGTTCGAACGGTTCTTTTCGCTCATTTCTTTTCCGTTCGTGCGTGCGCAACAACGCAACTTTCGCCCGTACAATGACCCGTACGCAATGCGTGCGGAGTACTAGTACACAGATTGATAGTAGATATTGAAGGTGAGACTACTTTTTTTCTCGTAACGCTCACCGTTTTGTTGAGACTTTTTCCTCCCTGAGCGTTGGCGGAAAACGATCTGGCCCGTTTTCCGCTGTACCGATCGGAATCGAGAGATTCAGTTCAGCACCATTCAGAAACACACGACTTCCTCGAGCTCCTAATTTAGGTTAAGGTCTTTAACCTTTACCATGATCTTGCCTGTACTTTCGCTGGCTTCGAACGAACCGAAACGAACAGCGTCACAAAAGAGAGTACCGGAAAAATATAGACCGTACCTGTAAGGTCTGCGAAAAGAAAATGCTCTCCGCCCCAGCAGCTTCGGTGGGAAGCAACGGGATTTATATTCCATTAGCTTTTGGGTTCGAATCGATAAGCATATCATTTTGCTTCTTCCTACGGATGCCCCAAGTCAAGTTTAGCTTTGCTTTCCAAATGAACGGTAGAGTTGCATTTATTGATTATTTTTCTTTAAATTTAAAATCTCTCAAGCGACTCAAATGCACTCATGTGGATCCGCGTTTTTCCGAAACATACAGACAAATTTTGATTGGAATGTAATGATGAACTAAATTTTTACCAATTAAAAACTCTTTTATCCGATCGGACGGCTAACTAAACAGTCAACGAAAGACTTCAACGAAGGGACAAGTGACAATCTCTCAGCTGAAAAAGATCGTTACGATAGCTTTCTTAATTGTGTACCTTTTTCAAGTGTTCCATTGTTTTTATCATCAAAAAGTCTGATGGCAAACACGTGTCCATACCGTTCAGCTTAAACCTACGCAGGGCAATCCTAAGCTAAGCGAAAGTTACTTGCTTCTTTTGGTACCTCCACCGCATGTTGCCATTGGATATCGTTGTATACGTGCATCAACACTATCCCTGTATTGGTAATCATACACGTTTCATCTCACTGTCTCATACTCTCTCTCTCT
Organism: Anopheles christyi; assembly: GCA_000349165.1. Classification (NCBI taxonomy): domain Eukaryota; kingdom Metazoa; phylum Arthropoda; class Insecta; order Diptera; family Culicidae; genus Anopheles; species Anopheles christyi. The sequence continues at coordinate 32,002 of KB700792.1, read as the reverse complement.
CTCTCTCTCCTTCTCTCTCTCTCTCTCCGTATCTTTCTCTCGCGTTTTCTTCCATCTATGCTTCGTATCGTACATCGGTCGAGCTTCTGGTAGGGACCGGCTCCAACCCAGGTGTCCAACCAGTATTTGGCGCTACTACCAGCACGCACAGTCACAGTCTGCTTTGATCCGTCCCGGAATTCGGAAGTGTGTTTCAGCACCGTCCAGCATAGAAAAAAACCCTCCCCAAACACCTTCCCTATCGTGCATTACCCTTTTCATTAACGAGCACGTTCCGCATAGTTTCTAATATTTCCGATTCCGATCTTAACCGGTACGCGTTTTTCCCATCCCTCCCAAATAGTGTGTGCGTTGTGAGTGTATTTTCGGTGTCACTAAATTTATCTGAAATATAATAGTGATCGTGAAATATTCGATAATTACAGCACAAGCACAACCCTTGTTCCCGAGCCTTTACACCGATCGTTTGGAAAAAAAAACAAAACGGATTAGCAGCAGCACTGACGTAAAAAAGTGAGTTCCAATCAGTAACATGTAGTTCTTAGGACGTCATAGAGTGACGTCAAATATTGGACATTATAGCGTCATAAGTCTGATACGATCATTAAACCGGATTTTGTATCCAAATTCGATAGCCAAAAGTGAAGTTGAACTCATATCGGGTGTTTCTTTAGGTGCTCGCCGATTAAGTGTTCGCAAATAAACCTTGAACAAGACGGCGCAAAGCTTTCAACAGGTGTGAAATGAACCTTTTCTCAGAGGAAGCAACCCTTTACTTAGGAATTACCGATATTGAAAGCTAAACTCGGTAGTGTGCTTTCGTTGGGTGTGGTGACCTACGCACAAGTATTTCCTGCTTTACGACAAACACACTTCAAACTGATCGGTATCACACCTTCAGCTTGAAACGAAGATGGTATTCACGATCGTTTGACTACTTTAAAGTGTATGCGCAGAAGTGGAATGAAATTACGTCACGAAAAGCGTAACGATCGTTTCGGCCCGTCGAATGTCGAGGTCGTCGCCCAACAAACAAGGGCTTGAGTGTTATCGAGATGGAATGCAGTAGGATTATTTTTGTGCTGGAGCGTTTTGAGATTGAACTCGTTCTAAGCAATTATTAAAGTAATTTTATACATAGTACAATCCAAAATTTGGATTGAATTTCCGGACAAACCTTCAATTAAAACTGTGCATGAGCCTTCATTTTCTGCTCCAAATATTTTCGAGCAATTATTTAAGGTATCTATGCCACTACACTTCCACCATATCGAATTAACGTTTTTCTAATGGAAACATAAAATGATATCTTCAAAATCAGCACAAACCATTTCAAACTCAAGAGGTTAAAAATTTCATCAGATGAAGCAGAATACCTGCACTTATCAAATCATAACTGGGCTTTTTTTGGGGCCACGACTGGCCTTATTTATGAGCTAGAAAGAGAAACAAACAGTACTTCGGTCGAACCACTGTACCGGCATCGGAACGAATAGCTGCGTTTAGTAGAGAAAGAGTCTTAATAGTTCATCCCAAAAACTTAACTCACTTTTTCCTCACTTTGCGGAAACAGAAAGAAAGCACACATACATGAGCTGAACCGAGCAAAGACGCTGAAGAAAACGCGACTATGTTGCGCAGTAGGCATCGTCGCGGAGCAAACGAAACTCACAAAAAGGAACCGCGGGGAAAACTTTCTCTTTTCGTCGAGATAGCGAGATGTCTGCGTGAACTGCGGCCTATGTACACGGAATTGTGCAGTAGAGAGACTTTATTTTAAGATATAAAAAGGATAAAATAAGGGTTACCAACAACAAAAAAAGACGGCAAAATACCAAAACTTTCCATCCTCGTACATTGCACACTTCCGCTTTTGGGACGTTTTTCCGCCGAGAGAGTGAAACGGGACCAGAACCGGTCCCAAGCGAACGAAAGGAAATGGAACGGTAAAATTGCACATCACGAAGTGCACATTGACCTCTGGGTGCATTCGAGCGGCACACAAGTACAGCTGGATCGTTCGATCTCACTTTCAAGAACCCTTACCTGAAGAGCTCAAAGTAAAGCAAATGTAGGTTAGTTCCGTGCATTTCGTTCGTTGAACTTTGCGTCTGGTTCAACCCAAATTTATTCGGATGTTAGCTTTTCCGTTCAGAACGGCGCAACGAAACTCGAACCGGGCCGGAAATCCTGCTATCAAGCGGAAGGAATAATTCGCAGACTTCGCCTTTCTCGTGAAAAGTTGCTGATTTTAAAAACAATTCCTTTCTCCAACCAATGCGTTGGAGCAAAGAAACATGCGTTCCTTTTGTCAAGTGACGAACACGTGCCTGTTGCTGTCACGGAAACGATTCAACTTTTTCCAGTCGTCCAACATGAATGTTAATCATGACGCGAGTCAACTCATGCACACACACACACAAACTTCCTTCTGTGGTCGGAAGGGTCATGTTTGGTTGGTAGACAAGAAAACCGTTGTTGTAGGTGAGCTAGCATTACATTCATCCAAAAATCCTTTATAACGGTGCATTGTTTCTACGGCGTAATAATGTGCGTTCGTTGTTGGTTTGCTGTAGATGGCGTTCCTTTAGAAAGCATTGTTTTTAATTGCCTCCGACACAATGCACACGTTTTTATTCCAAATCCAGCTGGGCTGGCTCAGGATGCTCTTAGTCAGCCAATGTCGAGGATAGGAAGTGCGCACGAAATTTTAATTGTTTTACGCGAATGCGCGCTTACTCATTCGTTTTTTTTTTTATTAAATGGTGGGTGCACGAATCATTAGCGTATGTACACGATTTTATCAAACTCGATTCCGGGTGAGTGATTTGAATAACTGGGAGCGATTTAGTTTTCAAGCTTCTCATGCAGAAAAAAATATTTAAATAACTCTACTCAACTCGTTTAGACTTTTTGTGCCGTAATCATGCGCGTCAGATTCGGCGCCGTCTGTCGTTGTGCCATTTTTATTTTTTGTCTATCGCGACGACTGTTCGACCTTCTCCCCGTATTGTGCAAGCCTACCAAGCTGTGGCCAAAATCGACTCTGTATGCGTTAGTCACTGTATACCCCCAAAAAAAGGGATCCGTTGAAAAAGAAAGTTTCGCATTCTGCTGGACCCACATAACTTCACCTAACTCCTCGTGGGGTAGGTGAATGGATTTGATCTGTCACAATACACGATTCAGTCACAGACACAATCTCACACTTTCCTTTACAAGTTGAACCGGTTCCGATTTGCTATCGGCTTTGGCCGATTATTGACGTAACACACGGTGATGTGTGTCAATTTGTCGATGGTAGCAGCGCTCTTCACAACTGTCTCACTATCATCTCACTGGCCTCTAGCTCATCCGCTTGCAGATTTGAACTGTGCTCAGATTGAGTGAAGTAAGTAGATCAGCTAGTCAAGCTTGCCATGACCGAAAAATGCAACCACTTGCCGCTAGCCTCAGGTGATCGACTGTGTTTATGGTTTGCATCAAAGCAGGCAGCATTATGACCTTTTTCCGTAAAAGTAAGATGTGTGCAAGGTTATCTTGTGTACATTATTATCTTTAATAGACACATTGCAGGGTTTTTGCTTTATCTGAAGACGGTGACAACCTTGCACAAATTTACTAAAATTAAAATAATTTACTACACTTAATTTTTTGAATGTGGAAATGAATGTTTCTAAAAAAGTTTCCTTCTCTCTCAACTACTACAAAACTCGACAACTACGGATTACAAAATTCGACACCATTACTACGTGATGCGATCGTTCGATGATTCTATAATTAGCGCTGTCATGCGATTATGAATCTCACCCTGACCATAAACGACACCACGTAAACACAATCGAGCAATTTCATGCTGTAAATGGAGTTGCAAATATCGAAACCCACCTATACCACAACTACGACGCCGGTAAGACGTCATAAAGTCGGGAGAAAGTTATACCTACTTGCATGCGTCATTTCAAGGTTGATCCATCTTTATACAAACTTTACTAATAACGGTCGATTTTCCTCTCTTTTCAGATGACCAATCAAATCGACCTCAACAAAGCCCCAGAAAGCTATGCACCCTACAGCTTCGACCTGTCGGACAAGTACAAAATTATGGCACAGGACGAGCTGCGCGAAGATGACGATATGCGAGAGAACGCCCTGAAGCAGTTCCGCGAATGGATCGCCAAACATCCACTGATCCGCAAGTGCCGCACGGATGCACCGTTCCTGTTGCGATTCCTACGTACGAAAAAGTTTTCGATTCCGGCCGCGACGGAAATGCTGGAGAAGTACCTTACGATCCGGCAGGTCTATCCGCACTGGTTCTTCAAACTCGACATTAACGATCCCGACCTGGAAGCCATCATTGACAGTGGCTACCTGTTTGCGTTGCCAGAGCGGGACGAGCATGGGCGTAAGATCATCTTCTCCAATGCTGCCAAGTTCGATACGAGTCGGTTCACCTCGGCGCAGCTGATCAAGATCCACTCGATGGTGCTGGAAGCGCTGCAGGACGAGGAAGAGTCACAGATCTCGGGCTACATACACGTGACGGACGATTCCGAGCTAAACATTGGCTTTCTGAGCATCTGGTCCTTCACGGACATTCGCAATCTCGCCCACTGCGTACAGAACTCGTTGCCGATGCGCCAGAAGGAGAATCACTTCGTCAACCTCCCCTCGTTCGCGAACAAGCTGTCGGAGTTTATACTTTCCGTGTTGAGCGAGAAGCTGCGCAATCGTGTGTTTGTACACCGAGGTTGGGATGAGCTGAAGACGAAGATCAATCCTCAACTGCTGCCCAAAGAGTACGGTGGCACAGTGCCGATGGCCGAGTGTATCGCACAGTTCAAAAAGCAGCTCAAGGAGCGTCGTGATATTGTGCTTGCTCTGGATGAGATGGAGATCGAGATCAACAAGAGTACGATCCCGTGGGCTGACAGTACCGATGCAGACATTGCCAGTGGTGTCATCGGAAGCTTCCGCAAGCTGGAAGTTGACTAAGATTTCATGGTCTCTCTCCCTTTCTTTGTCGATCGATACTATATGGGCGCTATTTGGGCGGTTTGTTAGATTAGTAAGCTTAGTAAATGGTTATTTAAAGATATTTGATTTGGTTTGCTCTCCCTCAGAGCACAGTTTCCCATTCCTTTAGAAAGCCGATTAACTGACGGCGCGAACCCCCTTGCACTTATTTTTAAGCAAACCGAGCAGCGACACAAACAGTGACACTCGCTACGCCGGGAAGGTGGAATACAGTTACCAAAACAGTCGACCATTTGTTCTAGCCCGATACACGTTCCTCTTTCGGAGAACAGATGTGAATGCATCGGAAAAGCATGAATGGATTGGCGTTACTTCTTAATACACTCCTTCAGTACGTTTACTGTCGCGATTTGTTTTTCCTTCGTTTTGCTCCACACACTTCCTATTGCGGTAACAAATATAGGATTTTTAGGAAGTTTTCGTTTTGTTTTTAGACAACGGCCAACAACAGTTTACTTCGCGCTGTGATCGAAGGTTATTGCGTTATTGTGTTGGTTAAATTATTATCGTTGGTTGGCCTTATGTTAATCGCATCGGTGTTATGTTCGTTTCAGTAAGGTACGATCGGTTAAGCAGTATTGAATGAGATACGAGAACGATTGCGTTCGAAGATTTGAGAGAGCACACGCTGACACAGATTGTAATCGTTAGGTACTAAGAAAGCACAGCAGAAAAACAAATATATCCAATTATATCCTTTTACGCGAAGGGGTTTTGTGTTTGTGTTTTGTTTCAACTCACAACTGAAACTTTTAGTACAGTCCTGATGCGCCTGAATGTATGCAATTGTTTCACACCTTATAGATAGGCAATCCGCATCACAACAGTGTATGTCAAATCGAATGAAAAATTCAACCATGTTTATGATACAGCAACAAATCTTTATAAAAAGAAGCTTTTTAAAAACAATTAAATTTCAAACAAGGCCAGATAACCACAATGCATCTAATATTTAACCTAATTCTTTTCACACTACGATTCTTATCATACAGAGTATTGCGCTCCAGATTAATATTTCTCAATAAAATTGCAATACAGACGTAAAGAATATTTAAAAAAACTATATTTAGCATTACTTTCGATTTCCGAAACACTCCATAGCCAGTGTAATCGCCGCTTTATTACTCACTGCGACGATTTTGGCGCGTCCACTCTCTTTCAGCGGCTCACTCACAAATGCAAACAACCGTTTTGACATTGACCGCCAAATCGGTCAGTGGGCCATTATTTTGTCTCTCATTGTGAGATCAGGGTTGTTGGCCTCGGATCGGTGGAAAAAAGGAAATGAAACTCGCTTGGGACGCACAAGCTGTCTCCCTTAATGTGATGATAATTTTACGACACCAGATAGGGAGCACGTTAGATAAGCTTAACAGCTCGAACCACAAAGGATAAGATTGCATTCAAGGTTCGTTTGGGACAATGCACGGAACCGACCCACTATCGGGAACCAAACGTAGAATTGAATATTTTAACGCACAAAACATGACAAATCAAAAACTTTGTAATAACTAACCTAAAAGCAGCAAATCAGAAAAAAAAACCATCGACCTATCCCACGGTACACCAAAACACAGACATTTGCACAACATTGCAATTACCTGGGCGCCCCAATCAATCGCCCACGTTAAGGCTTGTTCGGCGTTGATGACAGGAATCGCACCGGCACGTAGCTCATTACGTGAACCTTTAACCCCAGGAGGCTTCCACAACGCCCTCAATCGGATGGCCTTCAGCTAATTTGGTCCTACCGAGCCATCGTGTGCATCCACCGGTTTCGTTAATATCTTCGAACAACACACATTCCAACTCATCATCTGCGAGTGTCCGATTGCGCCATCCGTTCATTGCGTACATTGTCTGGAAAAGGTGTGTTAGCCACCTGGCGAGAGCTCTGAAAGGAAACTCATCTAATCGCACAGAAGGTTTAAAACATCGATCGGTTGTTAAAGATTTCGTCCAATTATTCACCGAAGAGGATGCTCCAAATCAGATGTTCGCATATTTTGCATCCTTTCATACGTAAGCAAGCTGACCTACATAAACATTGCAAACTTCCAGCTCAACCTCGATCCGAATATAATGGGTTTTGGTTTCGGATATCATTCTTTCTTACCGAGTCGATTCGAGAGTTTTCCACTAGCTCCAATACACTCACACAAAAATCGCGCGCAATCGTATGTCGCAAAATCGACCCACAGATAATTCCCGATACAAATCTCTATCCCATTCACGATCATAATTGCTCCTAAACAGGCAAGCAATTGTTACGAGTCGCAGCTACTAGGCACACGACTTTCCCTTCCGAAACGATCCAAACGTGAGCTGTTTTCCATATTTCTCCCATCGCCAATTTAAGGGACAACGACAATAGTGCCAGAAGCACCCCGAACGATCAAGATCGACAAGCAACGGGGTGGCGGTCTCCCACGGGGAAAAACTCAGCTTGTGCTTTCTGCTTGTAATGAGGACTCTCTTTCCTTTTCTATCTCCCAAATCCAAGCTCGTATTTTGTGAAAGGAGTAAAATCTTTAACACCTCGCCTCCTATGCTCCTTGTACACTCACACACGAAACGAAATGAATCGCATGATGCAATACGGGAAATTTGTGCACGATCATGTAAACAACAACTCTTGGGCTCCCGTTTCCTCGCAATTACCGCTGTGGGAGAGGGGGGTGAACATAAGGCAAACATAGGAGGAAAGAGGAGCAATAAACAATGGAAAAGCATAGTTCACCAACATCGTTTCGTACAATTTTCGTTTATTGACATTTAAATAATAACGCTTACAGGCTACATATCATTTACAATACCAGTAGGGAAAATAACACGTGTACGTGTGTGATGGAAGCGTAAAAGAAATGATACATTCGCGCAGATGGCGCCGCTAGATAAAGGTGCCGCGATCTACATTCGAATGGTTCACCTGTGTGCGGGCGCGCTCACAAAGATCACTGTCGTTCATCAGGTGGACGGTAATTGTATAATCATATACCTTAGAGTTAGTGACACACAAATTACATCCAACGTGTACGTTTATCTGCGTCCAATCGGGATCCATTCTTCGGAGGACCATCATCTCATCGCCTGGGATCGCAAAGGTGGGAGGAGTCAAAGATCACTGCCTCCGTTACAAGCAGCCATCGTGCCCGGTGGAAACAACTTTATCAATAAATACCCTCGCGATGCGTTGCTTACATTATGTCAACACTGTTGGTGCACTTTACCAACCAACACTACATGATCGGTTCAGCTTCTTCTTCAGGGTGGCTCGTGAGTGCTCATCTAAACACCTTCAACGTGCGCTGTGAAAATGATTCAATTTGTGTGTGGAGAAAAATAGCAGTGAAAACGATTTATGAAGGGTTGTCGTGGTTGTCAGCTGGTTAAACCGCCGACAAAAAAAAAATTCACCAGGGCGCGCAAAGTTACGTAAAAAAACGGCTAAGAAACCCTCTCGATGAAGAGTTTTAGATGTTTGCTCCTTAAGCGACTCAAACTCCATCCTCCAAACCAGACGATAAAGTAGTTGATCAGTAGTTTTGGTTAGACGACAATGAGGACAGGATCGTCACAGGAAGATGCGCGATGGCGCTGTAATGGAAAGTGAGTAAAACCACACGCGAGTAATGAAGGTAATTCCTACAAGAAGATCGTTAGTGGTTTTCGGCATCGTTTTTAACACGCCTGGCATGAGCAGCTCATCTTGTGTGTGCAAACTGCCCTCGCCAAGGGGAGATAGACATGTTTAAAAAAAACCGCCGAACAATTGCACATGCGTGCAGTGAACCGGACTTTGGAACCGGATTGGAAGGCGATTAAGATACATTTAATTGCTCTTATGCTGTGAATCAACAGCAACACGAACCATTCAAGTAGGCGCGGTGTGGTAAAGGATCTGACGTTTTCTCATCTGTCAAAACGAGGCGAGTACCGTTTTTGGTGCGTGTTTTTTCAAAGTAGTGAGCTCAATACTGTTTGTTTTTCGAATGCAATAATGGATAACTCTTTCTCTAATCTAATCCACTATTGGCAACCACCTTCGCCTTATTTTGGGGCCAAGCGATTATCGGAATGGCCGGAGGCACTAAAGTTTTCGGCTAAAATGCAATTAGGAAATAACGATCATGAGCACGGGTAAGGCACACGCTACGTGCTGCACCAAACGCTAACCATTTCCCTCCGTGCTATCTGTACCATGAATAGAGGCTAGTAGTGATCCGGGTGAGGAAATCGGTCATTTTTCCTCATCTCATCGTATCGGAGCTCGCTGGGTTGCATCTTGGCCGTGGGAGATACAGGGAACGGCAGCAGTTGTGGAATGCGCTTTGCAATGTTTGGCGGGAGCGGGTAAGCCCCAACATCTAGCGCTCGAAAAGAAGCTAGAAATGGAAAACGAATCGTTTTTCGTGGTTTTTTCGTGAACCTCAACCGTGTGGAGGTGGTTTTGCGATGCATATTAGAGTGCGCTCCCTAGCTGTGGCTGTTTTTTTTTTTTTGTTTGTGGAGCCCCACGTTGACGTGGTACTTGTTCGATGCTGCGCACGCCAGACGCTTTGAATTCGTTCGTTATGGAAAATAATATTGGGAGCCTCAACCGCCCCAAAACGGCGCATTTGACTTAATTGGGACTTTAGCAACAATGCACCAAACAATTGCCTTACAGTTTTGTGCGGTCGTCGCGGTACGATCAAAGTATTGCCGCGATGAGGCAAGTCGCAACCGAAAAAACAAAATTAAACCAATGAATGAGCGCGCCTTTCGGTCTGGAGTGTGCGCGTAAAGGAATGTCTGAAGTGTGTTTTGATAAGACTACCCACCACCACCACCATCAACCTCTGCTGTGGCGAAGGTCCACTAAAGAAGTAAAGCCGTTTTTACGGCTTATTAAGATATTTCATTTAAGTATTGCTCGGTGTGGTCAGTCAGTTGCACTAAACTAGGTAACGTTTACGCATTAACGAAAACGATGATAAATCATTGCGCACTGACAAAAGTCGTAAAAGAGGCAACGTTGCAAATGACAGCCAAATGCAAAACGATCGAGCTGTGAAACGATCGTTGAACAATGGACGCGCTGCTCGGACACCTTGAATTATGAGTAAAATCAATATTTACATTCAGGGCACTCCAACGCCCCGATAATCCAACAAAACGCCCCACGGTCAATCGGCATCTTCGGCTACATCGACACGAGACCCTCCATGGACAAGAATTGAACGCATTTTACGCACTTCTGCTCGATGAGAAACGGGATTTGGCAACAGCTAATGCAATTCTCAAATGGCCCCGTTTTAAGTGTTTTGCTGCAATTATACAGGCATTTGTGAGAGGACAAGATGAGCGGCGAAAAATACATATTCATTAAAATGGGAATTTGATTTTATTAATATACACACTATTGCAATAAATAGCCACGCTAATCGAGGGAACAGGGGAAACTCGTCAGTTTGATCGTTTTTCTTACTGTAAAGGTTTAAACCATCGAATTTAACAAACAAAACATCGTCATTATGGCGTGTAAGGAAAATGGTTCTCTAAGATTGGAGCGCTTTCGCATGGTTTAACTAACTACTGGGTGTTGGTCCCTCTTCACTCCCGATTACCTCACCGAGGTCACAGTGCGATGTGACCTTCCGCTCTAGGGAAACGGCACCGCTGGAACCTTATAATGATAGCCGTCGGCTTCGAGCGTGTGTGATGGAGCGACGGAAGCTGATGGTACGGTGAATCCATTTTCCGGCGCTTCATAGTTGTAGCCATCGTTCGGATCAGCTATCCTGGACTGGATCTCCGTCTCGTCGGCACTCGATTCCGCGACCAGTGTGGTCGTTTCACCGGAAGACAGGGCTGGGCGGTACGTGGTGATCGTATCGTTCTGGGCGATCACGCTCACGATCGTTGTCGTTGGAGTGAGTAGATCAAGAAGGGACGGACCTGTCGTCGCCTCCGGTTGTTCCGGTTCCGATTCGCTACGTTCCGTTTGCTCCACCTCAGGAAGATTCGTTGTGGCTAGTGAGGAGGTCGACGAGATGGTTGTGATGGAAGATGACGGCGAAGATGGGACGGTGGTCGCTTCACTTGTACCGATCGTGGTGAGTGGTTCATCGTTCACTCGTAACTCCGGTACAAAGTCAGCTTGACCGGCAACCTGGCTCGTTTCCTGCATCTGATTGATAATTTCAATCACAGACGAAGCGTCATCAAACGGGGCGTCTGTTTCGCCGGTGAAAAGTGGGACACTACTGCTAGGTACTGCACTACCCGTGGTCGTTGTCTGTCCTTCTGTCGTTTGTTGATCTTGCTCCTCCCGTACCTGACTGTCCGCTGTTGGCTGTGCGGGGACCAGTGTTGTCGTGGGTTCGGTGGACTGAATTACTACAGTAGTGCTGCTGCTCCCCTCCGCACTTCCAGTGGTTGTTGAGGTAGTATCGCTATCATCCGAATCGGACCCGCTTCTTACGATGATTTGGAAGCCATTCATCTCGCTGTCCGGTGGAAGATATTCCGGAGCGGAGGTGGATGGGATCTCCGTTGAGGTGGATTGTTGCGTCACGCCGACAGACACCGAGCCCGATGCATCGGGATAAACGGACACTTCCGGCAGCTTGTTGTAGGGAGGTTGAGTTTCTGTCGGGACCTGGTACGTAGTACTGCCGCTGAGACTCGTCGGGTACGTGGATGCTTCGGTTTGAGGCGGCTGCTGTGTTGTGGATGGTGTGCTGCTCGGTTCCTTTGGCACTACCAACTCTGGCAGCGGTTTCGGCGGAAGATACTCAAGCGAGTTCTTTGCGGTCGTCGTTGTCGTAGGGACGGTGGTCGTAGCTAACTGATTGATTTCGCTTGCCTCACCAATCACTTCGTTGATGTTTGTCGGAAGCATTACCTCGGGTTTCTTGTATCCGTATCCATCGTTGTCATCGAAAAGTTGCTGAGTCGTGGAAGCCCCATTGGTCGAGGGTGCTGGTGTGGTAGTTGAAGTGGTGGTAGTTGGAGCAGCCGTAGTAGTTGTAGTAGTAGTGGTGGTTGTTGTGCCAGCTGTCGACGGAGCACTGGATGGTGCAACTTTATCAACATTCGTCGATTCTTGGCCATCCTCTGGCGGCAAGTATTCCGGTGCCTGTGTTGACACAGGGCTTACTAGATTCGAGTCCGGATGGACATCGAGCGGAAAGTCTGGCTTTTGGTAGTCATAACCGGAGCGCTCCTCTAGCCTCTTGAACGGGGATGGTTGGTTGTCTTGCAGCGGGAGCAGACTGATCTGCGGTATGAAGGCTTCCACATTTGCTGCATCACTCGATACAATTTCCGTCGCAACGGCACCATTCCCAGTGACGGACACCGAGGTACCGATGAAGCTTTGACGCTTCTGCTTGTCACTCGTCTTTTTCAGCAGATGCGATACGTCCGGCCGTGCAAGGCCACTGCTCACCAAACAGCCCGTAAGTATGAGAAGTTTCCACATCTAGAAAATAGAACAGAGTCGGTGTCAGTTGTGCGCAAGGAAAGGCTGCAAAAAGCAAATTAAAAACCCGTTTGAAACGAGAAACCGGCACAATCCCCCAATGTCCGTTGAGACATCGGATTAGATTTATCACACTCATTGTACTCAAAGTTGTCACATTTTGCAAGCGCACCGTTCACCCACTTTCTGTGACCCGATCGAAGTAAGGTGTCGAGCAGGGTTCGAGCAGTCGATGCAAGCTGGTCAAAAGATGACATCTTCTCCAATAAACCAAATCCAACATGTTTTATTTTTGCGTGAAGATGCCTTTCACCACAATTAACAAAACTCATCTTCAATCTCACCACACATCAAAAAACCCGAATCCAACGGGCCAGACAAGTTGGGGCGCATTATGCAAAGCACACAAACAAATCACGGAGTCGCCGTTCGGCACTGCCACCAATGCGAAAGGCATTGCTACTGACTGGTCGTGGTTTTTTTTTGCCATTTTCGTTCCCGAAACATTGCTCAAACTCAAGCCAACATCTTCTGGATAAACTTTGGTGAACCGACCACACTCCTGTGTATTTTTTCGACTCCAATAAAGATCAAACTCCTCCGATGCGACCACGACAGGTGAGAGAAGAAACTGCAAAGGTTGGTATTCGAATCGAATTAAATCCATAACCAACTGATGCCATAGACAACCCCGGCAGCTTAAACAGAAGACATACTCTTACGATCATGATGTTGAAGATGGTGAAGAAGTGCTCGCAGAAGTACCAGAAGGCTTGTTCACCTACATGAAGTGAGCCGTAACAGTAGGACTTACTGATTGACTGACTGACTTACTGACACACACACACAGCTCATGTTCATGTGTGTTCGATTGACCGATATGTGAATTAGCATCATCCACGAGCTCATCCGCGAAAGTAAAACCACATAATGAACACGAAAAGTAGGTTTGTAAAACGATTTCCCCACGCCACTGTGCAATCTTCCTTTCCCGACTGTTGTGTAATGCAAAAGGACCTGGGGGGCATAGCCCGTGTGCAGTTCGCCGGATATTTGAATAGCCGCTTGTTAAGCTCTAAGGTTACCTGAGGCTGATGCGTTTGAGTCCGGATTTAACCAATCAATCATGATCGTTCTGATCAGTGCGGGAAAAAATCAACCGCATGCTAAGTATTTCGTACCACTTCCACGGCTAGCAAGCGCAATTCAATCAAACCCCAGTCCAAATCCCCGTCCTATCCGATCACATCCCGTAACAGTTTTGTGAGTTAAAATTTGACCTTTTCCATATCGTTGTCGCATCACTAATTTGGGTTGCCATTTTTGTGTGTTCGTCGTTTCGGGATGAGTCGATCAGGTAAGTCGGTCAACTTTGGCATCGATTTCCTTGGGCTAAAATAAATTAAAAACAACCCGTAACGGAACAGAATGTCACACGCAAAAGCGGGGGGTTTTCCCTTTTCGATATACTGCGATGCGCAGTGCAAGAGATGCTCCCGATGTCTCCATAGCCTTGTCTAGCAGTGATCGAGAAGTAGTCCGCTCGAAATAATAAAGTCATTACCTCGGTACACACAAAAAAAAAAACACTCAAGCACAGTATTAATGGCGAACATGATTTAATTACCACCGCAGCCCACCGAAGAAGAGGCCTTCTCTTCTTGCAGCAAACGGTAGCATTCCCGCTCGGAATTGAGATGGTCTATTCATTATCTCGCTAATTGCGGTAAGAAACAGAACGGAGGAGATGAACTTTGTTGGGGCTAAAATTGAAACCCGAACATGATTACACAGAACTCAAGGTTACACGATACCCATTGCTCCATTCCACGAACGCGATCGATTAATATCTTTATTAGTAGCGTAACTTATTATTTGTGTGGATCATATTTCATCACACATTTCCAACATATCTCTTTTCAGCTGTCACCGATGAGAAGTGCAATCAGGCCCAAGTGCATCCAATTAGCGTGCTGCTTCAAAATATTTACCCTTATCTTGATGCAAACAGCTCGACGATCTTGATTTATGTAACTTTCTTATTGCTTACTTATAGCTCGGTGCCCTAAACTATCATCACGCCCGCACTAATCGACAGAACAATGCAACAAAATGGTATGCGCCCAGCCGTTTTGATTCGTGCATTTCCCAACCATCGGGACCGGGACAGACCGAAGAAGAATAGATTCATATAAAAAACGCACCCAGGACGGGCGGAGAGCAATGAGTTAATCGTGTGTCCGATCGCTCCCAATCGGTAAAAGGGAAGGTGACGAGATCACTGGGCCATAAAGGCCAGTGTAGACAAAAAAAACTCCGCCTAGCCTTTCGCTCCAGAGACCACCCCGACCCGACGGTCCAGCATTAGACTGGGACTGGTCTAATGGGAAAATTCGTTTCCCGCATCCCCGCGCAACTCAAAACCAAAAACGGTCATTCACGCACATTAGCTTCACCTTCTCCGCCAAATGTCGCCGCCAACTGGGGCGTCACTGTTTTCCCTTTCACTGGCCGTGCATCCGAAGCCGAACGTTAGAAGCTCCCGCAAGATGCGCAAGCGAAAAAAGATGGATCGATGCGCTTGTTCCATGTACCACCGAAACGGGTCAGACTCTCACATCACATAATCATCATTACCTAAACATAAATGCTTCGTTTCATTTTTTTTCTTCAATGGGAAGAAGAAAAAACAACAACAACGATCGATAGTGCCATAAATATCACCCGTTAGCTTAGCTGGGACGGTAACGATCGAAGCCGACAAAACATCACTCACCCGCGCATTTACAGTGCGGATTCGATTACATACGGAAGATCATGATCGATCGGAATCGTCGCAGAACAATCAGCGCTTGCAAAGGTCTCAGATTCTTCTTCCTCTTCGTCCAGCAGAGCCCAGCCAAGATGGTCCCTGTGCCTGGAGGAACTGGCCGTGCCATTGCATAACACGCGCACAATCTACCGAATGCGCTGAACGATCGCGCACCATTGACTTTTGTTCGAGTGCAGTTCACCACTTTCGCCGCGTGAACTATTGTCCACGATCGTGATCTTTACGGGTTAGGAAGTCGCAAAAAAGGGGCTTTTGGCAAAAGCTGTTTGCTTTGGCCGGACGGGTTACTTTCTATTCCCGAAAGAGCTTAGTGATGTCTCGTATTTCCGGAAGAGAGAAAAGAACACTCACCATGCTTTTATCACGTCGCTTCTTGCCTAGTCTCGGTGATCACAAACAAAAAACCAAATACTCCAGAATGATTGTATGTCAGGTTCTGTCTGGTGTACCTTAAAATTCTAAACTTCTTCGCTTATCACTCTCAAACATGCACGACCGTTTGGTTCACTACTAGTTCCAATAATTGTCCCACAATTAACGCACTTCACAACTGTATCACTGCACAAATTATCACGATCACCCCACTGTCGACTGTATTAGAGAAAAAATGAGAAAAAAAAACAATGAAATCAATTATCAAATTACGATGGAATACACTGCTGCTTAGAAAGAAGGTAACTGACTGACCTGTTTGCCGTGACAGGATCGTACGAGTGTGAAACGGAGAAGATGATCTGACGGCGCGTCTAGCACGAATGAAGCGCAGGACTCATCAATCGACTAGCTTTATATGAGCTTTGAGTGCAGACTACTACCCCACACGCCACTACCCTTAAGTCCGAGGCTCTTCTCGCACTCCTCTCCCCTTTCCCTGTCCGAGCTGGGAAATGGTACTGGCGCACATTCTCCTGCCGAAAAATAAGATGAGCGTTCTCCTGCCCCTCCCTCTCTCCCTCCATCCACGCTTAAGAGACGCCAGCGAAGTGCAGACGCCGACTCTGGAACGAGGAAAGCTCCTTAAGGAGGGGGCAGCACACGCGTCGTTAGTATAGTTGTTCTTCTGTGCAGCGTGCACGAACCCGAGCGAAACAACGATCGGCCACCAAACAGCTCCGGCCCCGGTGGCCAACAATCGAAAAGGGAAGGGGAGAACGACCTAAGATCGAGCCAACTGTGTAGAGACGGTGTGTTTGCAGTTCGTGATGAAGGAAGGGAGAGAGAAACAGATCGAGAGAAGAGTAACTGCTAGTGCTAGCAAAGTAGTAGTACTAGTATTTTGGCACAAGCAGTCCGCCGGTTTACTTGCGGGAAGTTTCTTTTGGGTCGCTGATTGGTGAGCTCAGAGGCAAAGAAAATTACGATAGTGAGTTCCCACCATGGCCAAATATCAATCAATGTAAAACTTTACGATTGGTTAGTTTCGTTTTTCCCTTATCAACTTCAAGACTGGACACTTCGGAGGGATTACTACCAACCCATAAAAATCTAATAGCGAGTAATTATCATACCACACACACACACACAATACGTCCTCCATTTCTTCCTTCTTCACAATCAGTTCGTGCCTTGAGATACGCCACTCCTGAACTCACCCTTAAAAAAGCGCACAATCAGTCCGAGAGCCGTTGTGCAGCTCCGAACTCTTAACAAAATGTCAAACCTTAACATTTGACGATGGTGGCGCTTCGGCGACACATGTATGTAAGATGGAAAACCCCCCTTTCCGTACGAGCTTGTTCCCATAAACAAACATTGCACCGCATTCCAGGAGCTACCCCGAACTAGCTAAGCGTGGGCGAGACTAGGATGAAGGGAAACCGCAAGTGATAACTGCAAGCGAAATGTTGCACATGGAGAGATTTAACACGGAAAAGCTAATCGTGCTTTATCATAGCCCTGTCCGTGTTCATGTCCGTGTGTGTGTTTGTGTGTGTAGCTGGTACATTCCATTCATCAACACAAATGTGACTAAATCTAAACTTTGCTTTTATTTATTTTTTTATACTTTAAAACTTCATTTAAAATTAGTAACAGGCATGAAAAAGAGTTGAAAAATGTAACAAAATCTGCACGTTCAAGAAAAACACTCGTTTCCTAGTGCCGGTTTGCAACAGTACGCCTCTCTCCAACACGGTTCCATAGTGTAGCGGTTATCACGTCTGCTTTACACGCAGAAGGTCTCCAGTTCGATCCTGGATGGAACCAAGGAAACTACTTTTTTGCAATACTTTGATAAACATTTTTTCCTCAGTTTTTGAGCTTTTGTCAATAAAAATCGTCACAAGTTAATTAATCTCTTCCGACTTTACACATATTCATTCTGATCTGTTAAAAAACATAGCCTTTAAAACCACACCCAACAACACGTTTCAATATTAGTCTTCATAATTGCCTGTTGCTTCCTTTTCCTTATGCTCTTAAATGCCATGACGATGACGCAAATCTTCAAAGGAGACGATCGAGAATAATGGACCAAGAGAATAATGATCTCTATTGACAAAGCAAAGGTAAATACAGGAAGGAAATATTCAAGCTTGAAATTGAATTTGTTTTATTTTTTTAAATAAACAGTCAAAATGCAATCAGCCTCGTTATGGAACACGCTGCGTTGCAGTTATGTGCAATCGTGTTCGATCCGTCACATACCGTAACCTATCCATAACCTTTCCATTTTCGGGACACAAGCATCATCTTTCCCCTCCACGGCCTGCCTTGCGGTTATCGTGCATTTGAGTCTTTATGCTTCGTACGCATGCAAAGCGCTTTCTTCAACCTCATTTCCCGGTATCGGTCACCGGTATGTCCTGGTCCTGGATGGCATCGCATTCCACCCGCTCTTAAATACAAAAAAAAAACGCATCGCACAGAGTGTTGTGATCGATCGATATGATCATGTAGCGCGAATGCACTGTTCTTTATGCACACATCGAGCTATGCAGCCATGCTTATGCAATGGTGACAAAATGACACACATACGTGCACTTACACCCCCATCCAGACAAAGACAGAGAAAGAGATAGAGAGGGAGAAAATGGGAGGTATATGGTTCCGTTCCTGTGAAGCATTTTGAAAAATCAGCAAACCTAACTGCGAACGCAGACACACGATCGCGCACACTGCACTTTCCAACCGGAGGTCGCCTTCCTACTGTTGTATCATCGCGGGGCATCCTTTAACGTCAGCAGTGAGCCGATGATTTACGGCACCCATTAAAACAAGGAGTCTGATGGCCTTTGGTGACTACCCTGAGAGACCTGTCGAGCTTTATGCTTTCCCCCCTAGTTCGATCGTGTGTGGAATGGGCTGAATATTTTAATGCTCCTCGCTTTTGTTTCGCTTTGACATACAAATCATCTTTTTCACACCGATCTGTCAATCGGTCGATTGAATTGTTCCCGATAATTGGAACAGTTTGCGATCGTGACACCCCGTTACATATTGTTGGTTGTAATTATTGGCGAGATCGTCGCTATAAATCTGTCCCCTGTGGTTCGATTATTATAATATACCAGTTGAGGAATTCTGACAAAAAAGGGAAACGATCAACAGATGATTAAATCAACACGCTTGATGACACCACCATTCGTCATCATATCTAATCAACGCATCATCGTTAAATCATTCCAACGCACGATCATCTCCATTATGCATAGGGGGTTTCCTTTCGCTTAAAAGGGTTTAATTGGTTCAATGCGCCTTGCCACCTACACATCCGCCATGACATCTGGTGACACGCGGCTATGCTGAGCTCATCCGCCCGTAGCGCATCGGGATCCTGCAATCGTTTCTCACGAGCAACGAGACCTGACGAGGATGTGCTACTTGATCTTCCTATATCACAATCGTTCCGTTAATGAGTCAATCAATAGTGCAGATGTCACCGCCAAACCCAAAAGGGAAACTCAGCGCCCTTCACGTGGCGTGAAATTTGGTGTGCGTAGGCTCCATAACCCTGACCGCCGGGGGTAGTTCACGAAACGATTTCAGAAAGCTGATCCAGCAGGGCAAGGTAATGGTGTTGGATCGAGAAAAAAAGGGCAAATTCCAGACACACTCCCTGTGGAGGAGGGGTGACAGTTTTATCGTCCTAATAAGCCTCCTTCAAGGGTAAACTCACACCTGGACGGACTGTTTGTTTCGCTCCACTTGTAACCGAAAGAAAACACCAAACAAACGGTTTATGGTAATGCTGTTTGACTCTTTTGGTGGCGGAACACATAACGAGCCCGCATGCATAAGTAGGGTTGCCTTTGTAATCGCGACGGATTTGTTCGAATGTAGGTCTTACCACCCCTCATCTACAGCGTTGCATCTATAGCGAAATGTTGCCTTATCGGTCTTATCCTAAGCAGAGTGGAGAAGACTGGCGACATCTTTCTAAAGAGGAATTTTCGTCTTGAAACAGTACACGGTACCTTTCACCCAGTTGGGATGGATGTGGCGTTTCTCAATGGACTGTATTAATCATTCGCGCTGTACACTTGCAACGTGGAGTGGAGTAATTAAATGTCAATAAGTTGAAGTGGATTTTTACGTGAGAATATTACACACGGCCAAATTGGATATCCACTCGTAGAGGCGCACTATCGGACAAATTGGGTACAGACTTCAAGTGCATTATTCTAGCATGCACATACGACGCCTCCCTGCGAGCATAATAATGTCATTAAACTTGACTGCAGTGTGCTTGAGATGATCTTCTCCCTTAAGGTCGTCCTCGTTTCGTAGCCCTTTCGAGTGTAATCGTAGGAAAGCAATTATTACACGCACTGATCTCCTGTCAAGTGGCTTGTATCATCGATTGTGTGAGCCCTGAGCGTCCCAGTTACGCTTGTTCGATGCCGATTCCACTGACCTTATGCTAAATATGTGTACTACTGTGAAGATGCGCTATGTACACCGTGTCACGAGTGAGCCCATACTTGATAGAGCCCTTCGTATCGCTATTCGATACCTTACCGGCAGCTCATCAAAATGGCACACAGGTACGAGCCTCGTTTAGGAGAGCCCAACGGTCTGTCACATCGGCAAACGAAAAGGCCAGCATCCGCTGAACGCATGAGGACGCATTTGTTCCAACCCCTCAGCGCTAGACAAAACGCATTTGCTGAGGTTGGCGACTCACGATTCGGGAAGTCCATCACGCGGACACACGTAACCATCGGGGCCGGCGTGTTTCGTTCCGTTGCAGTTTTCGCATTTGCGCACGGTTTGGAGCGAGCAGCGACCCCCGTAGCATAACTTTTTTAGCATAAGATGAATAGTAATCATCCCACACTGGTTCGGTCTGCGGTACGCCCAAAAACCGTCCCGTCTGGACAATGGCGCACACACATACACACACACTGCAGGAGTATTGGAAGATGAGATTATATCATCGGATTTGAGGCCAGTTTCGCAAAAAGTAGGAAAAGAAGGGGAAGAAGGATTCACACAAATGAAGCAGAAAATTGTGTACCGGGACCACCGTCCCACTGAGAGCTATGCTAATGAGCTACATATATTTTTAAAATGTAACACATTAGGACGGAATCGGGAAGAAGCGAAGGAGAGTTGGGCGGAGAAAACCTACCGTGCGATGCTTTTCGGAAATAGCTTTACTGTGTTATTGGCTTGCGAATGCCTTGCAGGTGGGAATGGAATGGCTCACAAGGGAAGGACCCTATGATATGTGCTAATGAACCCCCCAACTCTTCTAGCACAAACCTATTATTATTTAGCATAAAGTAAGACATCAAAGAAGAAAATGTCTCATTGCACTCGAAACGTTTCAATTATTTTACGTAATTCAAGTTCACTGGGGTGGTGCCGAAAAGGCACGAAATTAATACGACCGAAATGTTTGTTTGCGGAGCGATCGGCCGTGATCACAGTGTCCAAAGCACCACTTACCAGAGCGTACCAAGCGCAGCCAATAAATTAGCATTGACCCTTTACAAGCTGTTCACATCCTTTGGCATTATCGGTATGCTTTAAAGGAGAATATTAACGAACGATGTTGATCAGTGACTAGGGGCCGCACCTCTAGTGGGATTAAACATTCAATCAGCACTATACGATATCGTATTGTTTGTAATTATTTTATTTGTTGTGTTCAAGAAATAGATTGAGAACATAACTTCACATAGTTCTAGCAAAAGAGAATTTTTTTTAAACATGGATATGTATACAATATTCCGACAGTTTCAACCCCGTTTTTTAAGTATAATTATCGTTTGTCAAACACAAAACAATTCATAAACTGTTTATTTATTTATTCAATTCTTCTTATTCAATGCCCGACGCTTCAATTGAACATTCTGACTAATATAAAGTACAACACGTTTTCTACTTTTTTAAATTTGAATTTATTGGTAAATAACAGATTGAAAGCTCAGCCGTGTAGAAAACAACAGGTCCTGTCATGTAACGTGATGTGACGTTTTGTCAGTTGGTTGGAGAGAAGGGACCGATAATATTCCCTCTAATTTAGCTCAAACGGATGTAAAACCCTCCCAATATTAAATACTTGCCATTTTAAAACATTTTTCTTTGTGGTAAAGAAACATTTCGCTTAACCAACTGTAAACAAGCTAAAGTATCAAAACCAGTCACCCAAGATGGCGTAAGGCAACATGCTTTTGCCTAACCTGCTCATCTCTAATCACACACAGCTTACACGTACGTGGTGTTGGTATTTCTTGTGATGGTGGTGCAGTTTTCTTCTTTGGTGTGCGCATACACACACCTGAGATCCAAATAAGATCGTGACCCCACTCCCTGCCCGTGTGTATTCAATGGAATATATCCACCGGATTGTGAAGCAAGTGCATCGACAACGGCCACAAGTCGCGGCAACCACAACTGCACTGTGCCTGTAAAGTTGCTGAAGAAGCAGCAAGTTCCCGGACCAGGAAAAACCAGCTGAATAGGCACGGTAACGGCCCAGCCATGGGTGGACAGAAGTTTCAGTACGACGAGAGTGGAGGAACATTCTTCTACTTCATACTCTCGTTTTTGGCGCTGATTCTGGTTCCGACCACCTTCTACTTTTGGCCAAGCAAGAAAAAGGAAGGTAAGCATCGCCTTCGTTCCCAGATCCGCTATCTGTTGATTGCGTACGGTAAAGTGCGTGCGTGCGTGCGTGTGTTGGCTGCGGCGCGGGCCCTACACGTCGTCGAGTTTTGGTGAGCTGTCAAAAAACCGGGCCAAAGGAAAGTACAGTTACTTGACTTGTTTTATTTTCTTCGTTTCCGCTTGAACACACGCCTACCTGACTGCCCTGTGCCTACGGTTGCTTTCTCTCCCATGGTCGGGTTTGTGCGGGGCGCCTGAGGACGATTAATAAGAATGTTGCTGGTAGCACTTTCTAATGGCGATTTCACGCGAAAAGGGAAAAGGGAGAAATTTACCTATGTTGTGGAATATGGCCATCACGCCTCTTTCCCGTGAAATCGATAAAGACGCGTTCAATCATCTCTTGAGTTGGCCATGAGCAAAACATTTGTGTAAACAAGACCGAATCCTTCGAGAAGAGCGCACAGTTTTGTATGTAACGAGATGGAGAACTTCAAGATTTAGAAATGGGAATTATCTATTGTTCATTCTCTTAAATTAGTGAAATTATGCTTTACTTTAAATTGCAATTCTATTGCACCATTTTCATCGTCTTGAAAGGGCCACAGGTTAAATTTACCTGAACGATTAAAGCATGCCATGCTTACGTGGTTCTGTCCATGCTTCCATGTGCTTCCCCTTACGATGGCAAACACATTGTTATACCATTTTAACGTCACGCTGCGTTTGAGCCACGACAAAGTTAAACGTGAAGTAAATTGACTTCTTACCTGCACCTCCTCACAGGTTCTTCGTTCCGCTAGCCCCCTAAACAACTTTGCAAATTGATGCTTATCATTGAACAAAGTTAATTTAACATTGCTTTAATCGTTTCCCTTCCAGATCCCACAACAAAAGAGGAGCACTGTCAGTGTGAAGGATGTGTGCGGAAACGAATCACGATGGAACATTCCGACCCGTACAAGGGCACCAAGGAGCTGCTGGTGAAGCTTTCGATAATCGCCGGCTGGTTGCTGCTTGCATTTCTCACCTACAAGGTGTCTCAATTCGACTACGAGATGTCCAACTTTGATCCGTACGAAATTCTGGGCGTCCCGCTAGGATCTTCCCAGAAGGAGATCAAGAAGGCGTACCGCACCCTTTCGGTTATTCTGCATCCGGATAAGGAAACGGGTGACGAGAAAGCGTTCATGAAACTAACGAAAGCTTACCAAGCATTGACGGATGACGAAGCACGCAAAAACTGGGAAAAGTATGGAAATCCCGATGGCCCTGGTGCCACTTCGTTCGGTATTGCGCTACCGTCTTGGATCGTAGAGAAGGAAAACTCGGTGTGGGTGCTTGGGTTGTATGCGCTCGTGTTTATGGTGGCGCTACCGATTGTCGTTGGCTCGTGGTGGTATCGTTCGATTCGTTACAGCGGCGATAAGGTACTGCTCGATACGACCAACATGTACTGGTACTTCTTCCACAAAACGCCTCATATGGCAGTGAAGCGTGTGATTATGATACTGGCGGCTAGTTTTGAGTTTGAAAAACGGCACAACAATCAGGTGATTGAACGTCCGTCGGATAATGTGGAAGTCCCTGCGCTGATCCGCGAGTTGCCGTATTTGAACGAAAAATGCAAAGAGCTGCCATTCGCGCGTAGTTATTCGCTGAAGGCACGTGCTATTCTGCACGCGCACTTGTCACGCATTCCACTCAACCCGAACACGCTGGAGATCGATCGGCAGCTGATCATGCGCAAGTGCCCCTACCTGATACAGGAGATGGTGAGCTGCGTTAGCCACCTGATTATGCTGGCGTACGCGAGAAAGAGTAAGTAGAGAAAGAAGAAAAAATGTGATTGTTCTGATAGTAATGATATTTTGCTTTTATTCATTTCAGTTCAACGACTACCATCCATCGAAACGATCGAAAACTGTATGAAACTGTCGCCGATGGTTATACAGGGTTTGCGCGAATCGGAGCACCCGCTGATGCAGCTACCCCACATGACGAAGGAACTGCGTGCTCATTTGGCCCGCAAGTACAACACGCGCAATCTGCAACAGTTGGCCCAATTGAAGCCAGACTCGCGTCGGACAGCACTGCGCAGTTTAAACGAAGAACAGTACCACAACGTCGTGAAGGTACTGGGCCAGCTGCCGTTGATCGATTTCAGCATGAAGTGTGAGGTGGTGGATGATGAAAATTCAAACGTTGTAACGGCTGGCGCAATCGTGACCGTAACGGTGGAGCTGGTGCGCCGCAGCATGTCCGATCTGTTCGGTGACACACACGCGAGGGAAAAACAAGGAATAACGTATGTATTTTATACGTTTTATCTAAACGGCATTTTTCGGTGCAGCAGTTTATTAAATGAAACTCTTTTATTTTCTTTAGTGAAAGTAATGAAAACGGCGATACCGGCGATGGTGATGCGGACGGTGAGCTGGAAGCGACCGACGATCAGAAGCAGGAGGTGAAGGTGAAAAAGCAGACTGGCTGGCAGCCGAAATCCTCCAAGGGTCACAAGGGCAAAGCGAAGTCCGCCGGTAAACCACACAATCGGAAATTGGCAGCAGCTGCAGCAGCTGCTGCCGCGGCTTCTGCTGCTGCTGCGGCAGCGGCGACTGCAGCGGCTAACCAGACCGCGGCTCAATCAACCGCTGCACCGGGTGAGAAAGCAAAGGTAAGTTTTCCTTAACATTTCGTTCGTGGATTTCCAACCAACTGACGTTGTATTGTGTTCCTCTTACTGCAGTCAGGCAAGATGAGTGAAAGAAAAGTTCCAGAAGGCGACGAGGAAGACTCCGCCGATGGAGACAGTGGTGCGGAAAGTGACAATGATGCTAGCGAGGCAGCGGCTGATGATGATGATGAGTGGGAAAAGTAAGCGCTATTAAGATGTGATGCTTTTGGGATGAAAGAACCAAGTTTGACTCTTCCCTTCTGTATTCCAGATTCCAGCAAAAGATCAACAAGAGGGAAAAGCTGGAAGGAAGATCGAAGGTTTCTCATCCCGTTCACTGTCCATTGTTTCCTGAGGTAAATTTCCCGTTTCCACCTCATTTTATTTCAATCACTGCTAATGATTTGCCTCTTTTTGTGTGCGTGGTGTAGGAAAAGCATGAATATTGGTGGACGTACATTTGTGACCGGAAGTCGCACACGCTCCTAACCGTACCGTACCACGTCACGAACCTGATCCACCGGGAGGAGGTACAGCTAAAGTTTACCGCACCGAAGTGGGCCGGCATGTACGTGTTTACCGTGTGTCTACGGTCCGACTCGTACATTGGCATGGACCAGCAGCTCGATCTGAAGCTTGACGTGAAGGATCCGGCCGCCATCCCGACAGAATTGCCACAGTGGGACATCAGCGAGTCGGAATCGGACCACAACGAGATGCAGGCAAACGATAGCGAATTCACCACCGACTCATCGGACGGTGAGGATGAGGAGTCGCGAAAACGAACGGACTGAAGAAACTACTGCATGAAGATACTGAGAAATGATAGGATGAGATGTGAGCATTAGTTCATATTCCTTCAGTTCTTGCTGCAAAGCGAGGACAGAGTGAGATACACCGGAAGACGAGCACAGGGACATACATACACACAGACAGGACAAACACACAGAGAGAAGAGTCGACATTCATCATTAGTTTTTTTTTTTTGTAGAAGAGGCGTTAAAATAGTTAGTTGAACCTACAAATCCTAAAACCCTTCCCCATTTCCCATATTCCATCAGAATAAACGTTTCGTGATGAATAAGAACATGTTCATCACACTCAAAAGCTCTACGTTGCAGCAGCTAGCCAGTTAGACAGAGCCTAGGAGTGGACTGATTCAACAAAATAGGTACGACTAAGCCTCGCTGTGTTGTACGGCCGGGAATAAAATAGCGGAATTGGGAAGCGCGGGGAGATAGGTGATTACAATATAGCGAGGGATAGATGGAATGAAAAGATTGTTTATATTTGTGTTCCTGTGGAATAAAGGGTACGGTGAAATGATGAGCACCTTCATTGGGCAGTATAAAGTAATGGCGGAAATATACAACAAGTGCAACTGCGCGACAAGTAGTACGATACGTAATTGTATTTTATTAGTTGGAAGAACTACAACAAAGAAGAATTGTGAATTAAAAAGTAAACCGAACAATGTGCGACGACGACGCCCAGTAGGTGGAATCGAACCACTTCGACGCTAATCGACTACAGATTTGAAGTCTGCACTCCGGACCACCGAAGTTCAACTGGGCATCCGGCCGGTTGCTCAAACGTGTATATATACAGTTATACAATTATTTTGCTTCTAGCGATAGATAAAAACATTGTAACTGTTGTAAGGTTCTACCGTGTCTTTCAAATCTACCGTTCAAAATCTAATAATGGAGACTGCAGTGCGTTACATACAACATTTCTTTCAACCTTACCTTTCATTGCATTGTT
This sequence comes from Anopheles christyi, assembly GCA_000349165.1. NCBI lineage: Eukaryota > Metazoa > Arthropoda > Insecta > Diptera > Culicidae > Anopheles > Anopheles christyi. The sequence continues at coordinate 5,164 of KB700792.1, read as the reverse complement.
ATCACCGTTGTGTTATGTTCTTGTCACAACATCCAAACATACTCACCAACAATTAAAATTGTTGTTTTATTCATATGACCGTAGTTTCCTTAACCAATGATCACTTTGTAATTGTGTGACTGAGTGAGAGAAGGTCGCACACTCGTCGATCGACTCGCATCGCACTTCCAACCATGCAACGAGGAAAAGGGGAAACGGTTGTGGTAAAGTTAAATGCGATCTCGCAACACACTAAATATTCCTTCTTCTACACTATGTGCCAGGGAGATCGAACATCCTATTTTCATCCTCTCTTTCCCTGGTTCCGGTCTCCATCAAGTGTGTGTTAAACTTCCCTCGCGCAAAGAGGAACTTTCAGAAACGCAGCAGCCTTTTGATTTGAGACTGGTCACATAAACAGTTTTAAAAGTACAGTAGCATAAGAGATTTGTGTACGTGTGCAGTACGTTTCGTTTCATTTCCTTCCATTGTAGCTAGTAGCACTCGAAGTAATAAGGTTCCTGTTTGCTCTCTCTCTTCCTTTAGTAGTCAACATTAAGTAGATATGTCCAAACGTTGTACGTGGTGAATGTCTCCTCATCCGATATTCGACACTCATCATATTCAGACTAATGATGATTACGATGACGATGAATGATGATGATTTGAACAACGTGTGAGTAGAGCTGGGTGGTTAGGCTTTTACTAATGATGAGATTGGATTGGTTGAAGGGGTCCTCTCTAGTAGCGCGTCGGTTAAACTTATTCTTCCTGTTCCTGTTCAGCCGTCATAGGATCGTCAGTATCAACCAGTTTGCTGGAAATTTCGTCCTACACACGAGGATGAGACAGAGATGAATTAGGATGAGACGATCTTTCCGAAGGAGTTTGAAAATACACAGCTTGCGATTAGGGACAATTTCATTCTTGGAAGAAAAAAAATCAGAAATCGGAGTGTCATTCATTAGTAGCGATCGTGGGTCATGCAATAAAGCCATGTGTTGTGGGTGCTCTTTTCACTAAACTATGTCTAAAAAAGTAAACACGTATTAGAATCTTAATCGGATCTCTGGACCTTTTGGGCAGCTTCCGGTTCGTCATCATCCTCCTGCTCGTCCTCTTCCTGCTCGTCCGCCTCATCCACCTCGATCTGCTCTTCCGCATCTTCACTCTTGCCGGCCAGTGCTTCAGAGGCTCGTCGGAGTTCCTGCTCCTCTGCGTCGGCCTCCATCTCCGCCTGTTCCTTCAAAAGCACAATACAACCACACGCAACGCACACGAGAGGAACCATATTTTTAAGTAATTCGGAATGAGCTTATCATTATCAGTGTGATACAAATGTAGGTAAAGCGTTAAGAAAAAAGAGGTGAAATGGAGCTATAATTAAACACACCGTGAGATGATTAGGGAAGCAAACGGGGAAAGTGTGTAGTATAATGTGTGTTTAAAAAAGAAACAGATAAGCGAGATAGTACATGAACGTCGGTGTGCTTGAGCTTGTACGCTTGGACAGTATGTAGGAGTTATTCAAATAGACGTGGGCGTGAGAAGAAACTGGAAGAGCTGTTTACACATAAAACTGCTTGAAATATGTTGCACATTCTTACAAGGCCATAAACAAACAGTGAAGATTTTTAGAGTAGAATAAACAGAAGGCGAAGGAGCGATAGAGACATGTAGAGCAATACAGTAGTAGCTAGTGAAATTAAACATCGCGAAACATTGACGTGGTAGTAGTCCGTTCCTTCAAACCTCGTCGTCATCGGTGGATTGATGAGATTCATGTTCCAGGGACTCGTTTGGTTTATCACCGACCTCCTTCTTCGCTTCCTCATTTGACGAGTCCCTCGTTGCATTGGTTGGGTTTTCTATTTGACTGTTAACTTCCGAGTCAGACGAATCGTCCTCGTCCGTTACATCCTCCTGCTGCTCTTCTACTTCCATCTCTTCATCATCATTATTGTCTTCCTCGGGTTTCTTTGTCACCGATTGGTTCAACTCAACTTGTTGAACACTGGACACTGGTTCTTCGCTGACAACTTCCTGGACATCTTCCTCGTGGTCTTTACGCTCTCCATCAAGTTCTACAGATACTTGTAGTTCAGCTTTGTCTTCTGGATTTTCGAGCGAGTCAGCTGCTGACTCTTTTATATTACCCACATGTTCATGTTCCATCGAGGTTGTTTCTTCGCGTTCAACGACAATTGTATCCTTTGTGACTAGAGAATCGTCGTCATTGCTCTTTACAACAGACTCTTGCTTTGTCTCGTTTTCAATGGTTTGCAGTCGATCTTGTTCATCGTTCGATTCAATTTCGTGCTTCTCAATAGAGTCATCGTCCAACGCATTAACTTCGCTCGATTCCTCCATCGACACTGTCTCTGTTGGTGCTGCCTTTTGTAACCTTGTTTCCGTTTCTTCCACCTCAGTGACATTTACACGACTTTCGCTTACTTTCACTTCCTCTTCAGTATCCTTCTTTTCCACGTCAACTGTGGCGTTCGTTTCATCATCTTTCACTTGCTTTTCTAATTGCAGCTCTACTTCAGCCTCTTCCGGCGGTGCCTTTGTCGCCTATTCTCAATTTTGAGTCGCATGTGGTGTTATGTTATTGATCATTTTAGATCACCAGTGGTATGTTGGTAAGTGGATCGTTTGGTGGATGAATTCGCCAATATAAGGGAATGATATGATGCAACAGTGTGAAAGAAGTGGTCATGGTGCAGGGATTTTGAAAATGTACGATAATAAAGAAACAATATGAAATATAAGTATTGATTGTTGGAGAGAGCAATCTAATAATGTTAAATAACATCTAAACAACAACCGCACATTGATTAGAAACTTCGCTTCTTGGGTAATAAGTTAGTCATCGAAATAAAAAGCAATTTCTCTAACGATTTCGGATATTCCCTAACTACATGATTCAGCATCAATAAACTCTTCGTTGCAAAAATTTACATTTAAAGGCAAAAGATTAAAGTAATCTCACTGTAGTGGGAATGCTACAGATGGCCACACAAAAGCTGATATGCATTATCGTTGATAAGCATAAAGCGTGTGTACAGTGTTGCTGAATTAGTTTACATTCCACACAAACAGATACAAATGCATGAACAAAAATACGATCAGTGTTAGTCATCAGTCAATATTATGCCGGTTTTTTATCGATTCCCCTTACTTTTATTTACGCTAAAGCTAGGTATAAATCATTCGCAACGATGATGGTGAATGTAGATCTGTGGTATGTGTTGTAAAACCGCTTGTAATTGGGGGGCTTTTGCTTTATTTCCTCCTGAAGTGCAATCAATAGTACTCTTGCTAATCGTAATATAGTATGTATGGTGAGACGCGCTCAAATTCTAACGAAGCTTTTCATCACCGGAGGAAAGGAAAAACGTGCAATAAATTGAACCTATCTCTTCTAAACAAAGCGTTGGCTAAACATGTAAAAATGTGGATTCAATCCGATTGCTCTTATCGAACGATAATTGCTTTCTCCTACTTTCTTTTGATTTCCGCTTGGTATAGCGTTTTAGTTCAATTTTATATTGAGCTAACTAACAACGAACGACGGGGCTTATTGTGGTGTGATTTATTGTAGGTGTACGTGATACGTTTCGTTTCCAGCTTTGTATGTTGTGTTTTGTTTCTACCATTGTTCTTCCCTCATTCCCTTTTCGTTGCTTAGCATACACAGTAAAGAATAACGCATAAGATAAATTTACGATATTACGTTGCGAGATAAATAAATTTTGAACGGTTTACCCCGGCCATTGAGAATGTTATTAAAGGTTGGAAGAAAAATATAAATTCACGCCAAAAATTACTAAGTAATCGTGACTTCTCACTGAATGGTTTCATTATTACATCATAGGTACGCTTTTGCGCAAAATTAATTGTAAAGACCGCTTTTCCATGCATTTCCTCTCCTCTATCTGCGCACAAACGAAGGCGGTAAATTAAACGAATAAAATTGCACACTAGTTTTGAGGTATTGAATGCTACACAAACTCACTTGCAACCGGTTGATTAATGTTCAGCTGTCCTAACTATTCTAACGTTACGCAAAACGTTCTTCTTAAGACGCGTAACATTTAACATCCCTCTCGTTGTTTCACTTCTAATACGTGATCTACCGTACCGCGGTCAGGGAATGGCTTATTGTGTCTTTTTTGTTGCGTTCTGCTTACGATGCTGCCATTATTAACGCTTTAAACGTAATCGGAAGCACGCACCTCCTCAAACATGTCGAAATAATCCATCATCACCGATGCGGGTTTTTCGCAGTGAAACTTTCAAAATAACGTGAATATATGTGTGTGTCTCTTTTACCTACGGTGTACCTCTTCTCTATGTGTGCTTATCGGTGACTTTGTTTGCGAAACAACTGAACCCCTTTCTCTGTTGACGGTTTTAAAAGGGAACGTGACAAAGGTGTACGGACGGGACCAGACCCACTTGCATAAGGGGCATTTTTCTCGATGCCGTCGTACAACAGACCATTGCGAAACTGCTGATATCATTCACAGCACTTTTGAGTGAAACAGCATGTTCACAGTAACAAAAAAAAAGTGCGTCAATGCAAAACAAACGCGAATGGAACGACTTACTTTCCCATGTTTTGGGATTCAAAAACAACCGTGAAAAACAACGTTGAAAAATATGTTTTGCTCCCTCAAGAGGAAAATCAAGGGCCATCAAAAAACAAAACAAAAACACTTCTAATCCGATAACATAAACGAACTTTTTCTCCTGACTTCACGCAGGTTGACCATTGCCAAAAATTCACGTGTTGCGTTGCACAGTGCCATTTCTACCGAACAATCTAATCCGGGGCCTGGCTCTGTTTTTTTATTTCGCTCAAATGCACTCTTCGTTCCGTGTGCGAGTGATAGGCGAGTTGACCTCGGCTGGAGCTTTGCCGATTACATCCGATGCGAAATCGATCAAACGTTAAATTACGGTTACAACTTCCCAGGAAACATCCAAGCAGGCGGTTCCGGGACTTAAATCTACCAAACAATATATGAGAGAGAGAGAGAGAGAGAGAGACAGAATGGGAAAGTGGAAGAGTGTCTATTTTCATGGATTAGTAATGACGTAGCAGCATAGTTCTCGGTTCTCGGGTACTCCATCCATTATCAAGGTAACCAAGTACTGTTACATTCTTGACCGATGCATA